>JBBPKN010001698.1:0-13180 GCA_038089275.1 Pulveroboletus cf. rosaemariae | reverse complement strand
AAGAGATAATATTATCTTTCTTGCCTCTTTTGATCTTTCCTGTAGGAAAATTGCATCTCAAACTGGTCTAGGGAAGTCTACTGTGGCTAGGGTCCTTTAGGAAATCCAACCAGAGAAGGAAAATCATCATGGTGATTATTCTTCAAAACTTTCTTCTATCAACAAGCATACTATTGTTTAACAAATTCTTACTGAAAAGGCCAGTAATGCAGTTCAGGCCACTCATTTCATCAATTCTATTGTCAGTACTCCTGTCTGCCCACAAACAGTCAGGAATACTCTTAAGAAAGCTTCTTTAAAAGCTGTGGTAAAAAAGAAAAAACCTCTTCTCTCTGCTATTTATAGAAAAAGCAGGTTGGTCTTTGCTCTGAAGTACCAGCATTGGACTGTAGAGGGCTGGAAGAGGGTGATTTGGTCAGATGAGACTAAAATCAATAGAATTGAATCAAATGGACAAAAATATGTGTGGAAAAAGAAAGAAGAGGAGATAAGTTCTAAGGAGATTAAAGGTACAGTCAATGTTATAAACAACAAGTTTAGAAGCATAAGAGCCACATACTCATTATGTGATCATGAGACTTCTATGCTAGATTAAGCTAAACCCTAGGCTATGATTAGTTTTATCAGAGTATTTCTTAACTAAAGGGTTAGTACAGGATTAGTCAGCAAGATCTTAGATGATAATATCTCCCAATCATATCTAAATGACATCTGATCTTGGATCTTAGATCTGGATCTAGATTAATGAATCTAATCTGTGGCAAAAATCCAGATGAGATCTTCTTAGCCCCAAAGCTGAGGTACTATACTCATATTCATTGACCCTGAAGTCTTCCCTTCCATTTCTATGCTTCTCTTCCATTTAGTCCCTTGATACACATGGCTTCTTAGTCATACTCTATAACCATGCCCTATGCCCAGTTATTTTTTTTATATTTATCCCTGGTAGACTTAGTGGTCTGTGTGCCACTCTAAATAGTATAAATAGGCCATCCATGTAGCTCTTAGCTCCCCAGCTTTGAGCACTTGTTTGTTTAGCCATCTAAATATCTCAATAAGCAATTCAGGTGTTTTATCCTTTGCTTCTTAGACTTAGCTACCCTAAGTATCTTTTTATTCTCAGTTCTATACCTCATCTAGGGTTAGGTATCCATTACCCTTTATTTTTATTCAAATCTGACTTTAAGTTCAGCACAACTCCAAGGCAGTCCAGGTTAGAATTAGACATAGAGCCTATACAAGCCAGTCTATAACAGTTAAGTTTGAAGAAGAATTACTCATGATATGGAGCTATATTGGATTGAATTGTGTGGGAGTTTTGAGTGAGGTTGAGGGAAGGATGGATGCTAAACAGTATGTGGCAATTTTGAAGAAAGAATTGTTGTAGAGTATGGAAAATTCTGAAATTTCTTCAGATAAAATCATCTTTCAGCAAGATAATAATCTCAAGCATATCTCTAAAAGAGCTCAAATCTGGTTTAAGGAGCAAGATATCAAGCTTCTGGATTGGCCTGCTTAATTTTCAGATCTTAATCCTATTGAACACACTTAAAGTCATTTGAAAAGATGCCTTTCAGGTTATAAAAGGGTATCTACAGGAGTTCATCAATTATGGAATAGGGTGATGGTAGAGTGGGAAAGAATTTCTGTAAAGGAGTGTCAAAAATAGATAGAAAGCATGTCTAAAAAGATTCAAGCAGTTATCAAGGTCAAGGAAGGTCATACCAGGTACTAAATACCATATCCTATTTAAAGTCAAAAAACTATCCCAATGAGTTGTCATTTTGATGTGGTTGCCATGTTACCAAAACATAATCAAATGCTTTGCTCATTGAATCAATAGAAAGCCAAGAGCAAGTACTACATTTCATATACTTATAGCCTAGCATGATAATTAGTAGTTATTGATAGCCATTGCATTTAGTGCAAAACATGCAAATATTGGGACAGTTTTTTGAGCCACTATATGAGTAAGATACAAGTACTAGATGTTACAAGTGCTCAAAACTGGGGTCTTAAGATGCTAAAGCTATAGTATTTATACTATACAAAAAAATTCATGGATCAAGACTCTGACAGGAATTCTTTCACAGATTCTAAGGCATTATCAAATGGAAAAGAAGCACCCATGAGAATAGCCAATGGTTAAAAAGAAGTAGGGCTTCTGAAATGAAAGAAAAGACTTATAAAGCAGAAATAAATACTAGGCTGAAGACATGAGGCTAATTCTGTGCTCTGGGTCTAGATCAGTCATGTGACCAGTCATGTGCCTAGATAAGATAAAAGATTAGATAACCACATGGCAATGATAAGATAAGGTCATATAATCAAAAGTGTGAAAAATGTACTATAACAGAAACACAAAGAATTACCATCTTTCCACCAGTTTCTGATCTGCTAAAAAGGTTATTCAGCCAAGAATAACTCTTGAATTCTAAAATGAAATCTTTAACATATGCAAATGCTTCTTTGTATCTATAAGAACCTTTATCTCTCATTATTCTCCTCAGACCTCTCTTTCTCTCCTTCTTCCAATGGCCATTCCCACCAGTGTAAATATCAATGAAAATACTGTTGAGTTTCCTACTTTAGATAGTCTTTTGTGTCTTTCTTTTCCTTATTTACTTACTGAATATTCTTCATCTACTATACCTTTGCCAGGCTGACTCAATGCCATCCCTTGGGGTAATACAATAAAGCCCACATCTTCAGCCAATACTTTATCTCTTTCTCTTTGCATATTATTCCTGCTATAGTACACTTTTCGCATTTTTAATCACATGACCTTATCTTACCTTTGCCATGTGATTATCTAATCTTTTATCTAATCTAGGCATGTAACAGATCATATGACAGGTCTAGACCCAGGGAATAGAGTTAGCCTCATGTTTTTAGCCTGTTTTTCATTTCTGCTCTTTTTTACTTCTTTTCTATTTTAGAAGCTTCACTTTTTTTCAGCCATTGGCTATTTCCATGAGCACTTTTCTTCTTTTTGATGGTGCCTCAGGGTCTGTGGGAGAATTTCCATCAGGATCTTGATCCATGCACTATTCTATATAGTATAAATACTGTAGCTCTATTGTCTTAAGACCTCAGTCTTAAGCACTTGTATCATCTAGTACAGTGTTTACTCATCTACTTTTTGGCTTATATTTCATTACTTTGACTTTAATATTACCTAAGCCCTTAATTAGAGTTAAGATTGTACTTCATTCAAACATATCATAACACTTGCTCAAGACTACTTTACTAGTCAAGGATACATACTGCAAAAAGATTGTTTATGAAGAAAGAATACTCCTGGGGTCACAAGAAACAGTTAAAAAACTTTATTTTTGAAGCAGTTTTAGAATTCAAGAATAATAAATTCAGATGTCAATCATTTTAGTGCAGATTCAACACATTCAATGAACAAACCAGAAAAGACTTCATAGCTATGAAAGGGAAAGACAGGAAGATAGCAGCATCAGATTGTATTTGTTCACTCTGCCCTTCAGCATCATTAAATACACCTTTTCAAGTTCCCACTTTAGTTGCCCAGCATATCCAACTTCAATCCCTACACAAGCAGCTTCCAAGAAGGCCAGTCAACAGAATTAGGTTTAATTCTATTGGAGAATGCCCCAGAAACTGAACCCCAGCCACAGTATGCCCCAGCCCCCTACCAATGCCCATCCCACTCCCAGCCATCAACCCATACACAGACTGGGACAACTATGAGTTTGAATACTGGAGATATGATAAAGTTACTTGTCAAAGAACTTATTAAGATGGGAGGGTCAAAGAAGATTGCTAATCCAGGGAAATGGGAAGGTAAGAAAAAGAAGTGAAGAAAGTGGTTTGCATCATTGTTGGTTTGGATGAAAGAGCAGCAGTGGAAGAATAACAGAGAGCTAACCACTGCAGTGCTCTTAAGGCTTGAAGGATAGGCAGAAGGTTTTTCCCAAATTATGTTGGAAAGATTCATTGACAAGGAGTCAGAATATAGGATAGCAAGAGATTGATCTAGGGAGGAGTTAGGACTGGCAGCCTGGCCAGATTTCACAGGCATAGTGGTGGAATTGCAAAATTATTTCCACATTGATGAGCTGACTTATAAAGCTCTGAAAAAATTAGAAGGTCTTTATCACATCTCCTCAATTGATAATTATCTACAGGAATTCAAGGTACTGAGGAAAAATGTGGATATTAGCTTGGACCATGCAGTCAAGTTAATAAGAGAACAGGTACAATACAGGGTATACCAACAAGCTTGCATGCAGGGCATTAAGGAAGACTATGCTCTCTTTATTGATCAAGTTTGCACTATTGGCCAAGCATTTGAGTGCATGGCCATTAAGCAATCAGCTCCCTGATTTACTCCTTGATATTCCTCTCCTCATGGTCCTCCTGTCTTATCAGCCATGATATACACTGCTGCAGCCTAATCAACTGTGATTCACTACTATGGGCACTTAGCCAGGATAAGGGATGCCCATGGAGATAGATAGACAAGAGGCAATGCAGGTAAGAACTTGTTACCAATATAGCAAGCCCAGGCATATGGCCAGGGATTGTCAGGGACAGTTTAACCCTGTAGCCCCAAGACCCTCAAACAATTTTGGAAAAGGTTCACAGCAGGCCAATTCACAAGCTCAGCACATACAAGGCCCTTCTCAAGGGCAAGACATTCAACTAGTGCAATTCTGAGAGTATTTGTCCTCAGATGAAAATGGGTGGCAGACAGCAGAACCAGTTAGTATTGGACCAGTTACAATATAACAGATGTACAGAGATTCCAGGAAATTCCTATGGCATCATGGAAAAGTATGGAGAAAGCCTAAGCATATTTCCAGGATGTTTTTAAGACAGAAAGGAAACAAAAGGAAGCACAGGGAAAAGTCTAAGGAAATTAGCAAGGCTAGTGGCCAAACTCCCAGTATATAATCAGTTTTCATTTTCTTCCCAGTTTTGTTCTAGTATCATGAAATGAAAGCAAGTTCCCTTCTCTGTGATGGTGTCTTGCTTGAGCATGTCCCCAGAAATAGGGTGCTTAATTCCATCTAAAGACACTAATGGACATTTATTTGCAATAGAAAATAAAGAAAGAAAAGATCTAGCCAAATTATTTAATCAATAAGAACATGACAAATTAGAAGTAAATGTCAAAATCAATGGAGAAGTTAGGAGAAAGAATGGACTCAAGATGGAATCTTGTGATCTCACCTTTGCCATTGTGGATTTGGGGGCATCAGTAACTTTTATTGATTAGAAATTTGTTTGAAAACATGGACTATATGAGAAAAATCTTCCAAAGCCACTAACAGTTTATAATGCAGATGAAACTGAACGGAATATTGGTAAAATTGCTCATTATGTCATAATTTATATAGTGATCAAAGCAAGAAATGGAACATGGCATCAAGAACAGATTAATGCCTATATATTCAGTCTGGAAACACATGATCTTTTAATAGGATATGACTGGTTCAAACATCATAATCCTGTCATCAACTGGGTTAAGAAAACAATTGACTTTCCCAGATGTACAGAAGACTGTGACATCCATTTCATTTCATAAAGGGTTACTGAAGAAGAAATTTTACAGCTAAAGAAAGAGTTACCAAAAGAGTTATGGGAATTTTTACCAGTTTTCTTCCAGCATGAATTAGAGTACATGCCAATATGAAAACCTTGGAATCATGCAATAGAGTTAAAAGAAAACTTTATCCCAAAAAAAGGTTGAATTATTCCCTTATCTAATGAAAAAATAAAGAAAGTATGGGAATTTGTTAACAAAGAAATAAAGAAAGGGTATATTTATTCTTCCAAGTCACCTCAAACTTTACCTGTGTTCTTTATTAGCAAAAAAGATGGTGGGAAATAAATGGTCATTAATTACAGATATCTCAATAAGTATACCATAAAAAATAATTATCCTTTGTCTCTAATTTCAACACTAATCAATAGGCTTAATGGAGCAGACATATTTACCACTTTAGATCTGCAATGGAGATACAACAACATTCATATAAAGGAAGGTAATGAATGGAAAGGGGCCTTTACAACACCCATTAAAGCATTTAAACCATTGATAATGTATTTTGGCATGTGTAATTCACCAAGTACTTTTTAGGCCATGGTTAACAATATCTTCCATAACATGTGGGAACATGTCATCATTTACATAGATGACATCATGATTTTCATCAAGGACAAAAATCAAAATCAGCATTTAGAAATAGTTGCTGAAGTTCTAGATTATTTATATAACCATGATCTATTTCTCAAACTGTCAAAGTATCACTTTGCTCAAACTCAAGTGGATTATTTGGGCATGGTTATGTCTAAAAAGGGGGTACAGATGCAACTTAACAAAACCAGTGCTGTCTGTAACTGGCCAATTTCAAGAATGATCAAGCAAGTTTAAGCTTTTCCTGGACTGGCAAATTATTATTGACAATTTGTACCCAATTTCACTGATATTGCATGCCCTCTAAACTCCCTAACAAAGAAAGATGTCAAATTTGAATGGACATCTGCTTGCATGGCAGCCTTTTATAAACCCAAAAAAATCCTCACTTTCAAACCTTTTCTTTGTTATTCCAATTCCTTCAAACCTGTTTACCTTGAAACTGATGCATCAAATGTCACTATCAGTGCAGTTCTCTCTTATCAACAGGACAATGGTCTTTGGCAACCAGCTGCTTATATTTCCCACTCTTTAAATATAGCTGAATTAAATTACCCAATTTATGACAAAGAGTTACTCAGTGTCATTTGTGCTCTTTGCAATTGGCAACACTATTTGATTGGCCAAGATTCATTTGAGATCTGGACAGATTACAAGAATTTAGAATATTGGAAATGGCCTTGAGATTTATTTCTCAGGCAAGCTTATTGGCAGGCAACTCTTGCTGAATTTAATTTCAAAATGGTCTACAAACCAGGATCTACAAATGGTAGAGCAGATTCTTTATCTCATTGTCAAGATTACTTTGATGACAAACTGGAACTCAATAAACAAGTTTTTATGCTTTCTCCTTCTGTTTTTCATTGTACTGTCTCTTTCTCCTTCTCTTTTTTTATGCAAGTACAACAAGCATCCATGGACCTTCACCTTTCTCCCCACTGATGTTATAGTACAGAATACAAAGTATATTTAAATCAAAACAATTAGATCTTCATTCCTATATTATTATAAATTCAAGCTTTAAACTTATTTCATTCTTCTCCATTAGGCAGTTATTCAGGGCAAGACTGTACAAGACATCTTTTGGCTCATTTTTATTATTGGCCAGGTCTCCATGAAGATGTTGCATTATTTATTCCCCATTGTTCTTCATGTGCAACATTCAAGAGATCTAAAATCACTATTTCTATTCACTCTTTTCCTACAGCCTTGATTCCATGGGAGGATATTTCAGTTGATTTTATTATGGGACTTCCAGTTTCCAAAGGATTTGATGCTATTATGGTAGTAGTTGACCATTTTTCAAAAAAAAGTGGTGTTCATTCCATGTTTATCTTCTCTTTCATCTCTTTATGTGGCAGAACTTTTCAGGGACCATGTATGGTCACAATATGGACTTCCTTCTACTATAGTTTCTGATTACAGCCCTCAATTCATTTCAGAATTCATCAAATAGCTTAATAAGATTCTTCAGATCAAATAAAAGATCTTGACAGCTTATCATTCTTAAACAGATGGACAAACCAAATGAATCAACAGGGAATTGAAGCAATATCTACAAAAATTTATAGCTAAAAGGCAAGAACAATGGGCTAATTGGCTTAAAATAGCAGAATATCACCATAATAACTTCTACTTCACATTAACCCACACTATACCTTTCAAAATCATAAAGACTTATCATCTGCATTTGGGTTTCAAAGCTTTCCCTCATACCATTCCCTCCTCTATATTCCTTTGAGAAATATTCAGATCCTTTAGAAAAGTAAAGAAAGCTTTAGAAAAAACAAAGATTTGCATAAAAAAATAAAATACAATGGCAGTTCCTTAGTACAATAAGGGACAGCTAGTCTTACTCTTCACCAAGAATTTATTACTTTCATACCCTTCCAAGAAGTTGTCAAAGAAGTGAATAGATTTCTTCAAAATCCTTAAAGTAATTCCTTATACAGTATGGCTAAAATTGCCCACCACAATGCACATACATCCTATGGTTAATATCTCCTGCATCAAGCCATATCTTCCTTCATTAAGGGATTAGGATATTCTTACACCTGATTCTATTATTGTTACAAATAAAGGCCATGAAAAATATATGAGACACAGATCTTGTGTGTCAAACTGCTGAGAACTTCTGAGGCCTGAGGGCACTCAAATACTACTGATAGGATTGCTTCTGGGTGAAGGCTTTGAACTAGAGCCAACAGAACTAGGCAAAGAATATAGAAAAAAAGACAAGAGACTTGAACTTGTAAAAGCAGAGAGCTCAAGTGTGCAAGACTGGAGTTAACCAGGCTTGTGCCTCTCCTTTATATATGTTACTAAACTATGCACAGACCATATACAATGGACTGGCCCTAAACTATAGTACAGTAAGCCAACCAATGGCAAAACAAGAGCAGGGACCTAGAAATACATGAGGTAAAACATGAGGCAATAATGTAACAGTCTAGACCAGCCTAGATTTGTGACATAGTGAAGATGTGAAAAGTGAAAAGGTGAAAAGGTGAAGATGTGAAAGGGTCACATGACATGACAATGTAAAGAGTTGCAAGGGTAAAGTAAAAATGAAGAAAATAAAATGAAATTATAACAATATGAAGTGGACCATATTGTGAACTCTTGTGTTCACAAAGGCAAACTGGAATATTTGGTTTATTGGGTTGATTATGGCAATAATGATCATACTTGGCAAACAAAAGATGATTTAGCCAATTCTCCTAATCTTATTGAAGAATTCCACAAGCTTTATTTATCTGCTTCATAATACCTCTTTTCTCTGAATATCTCTCAATTTTGTTCTCTGTTTTGACCATATGAAAACATTATGGAAGCTATACCACTAAGCATGTCTTATCTGGAATTTGAGACCTAAAAAGGGGATAGTATTATAGTACACTTTTTGCATTTTTGATCATGTGACCTTATCTTATCTTTGCCATGTGATTATCTAATCTTTTATCTTATCTAGGCATGTGACAGGTCACATGACAGGTCTAGACCCAGGGCATAGGGTTAGTCTCATGTTTTCAGCCTGTTTTTTATTTCTGCTCTTCTTTACTTCTTTTTCATTTTAGAAGCCTTACTTCTTTTTAGCTGGTGGCTATTCCCACAAGTGCTTCTCTTCTTTTTGATGGTGCCTCAGGGTCTGTGGGAGAATTTCCATCAGGGTCTTGGTTCATGCATCATTCTGTATAGTATAAATACTGTAGCTCTATCATCTCAAGACCTTAGTCTTGAGCACTTGTATTATCTAGTATAGTGTTTACTCATCTACTCTTTGGCTTATATCTCATCACTTTGACTTCAATATTGCCTAAGCCCTTAATTAGGATTAAGATTGTACTTTGTTCAAATACACTGTAACAATTTCCCATTGCTTCTGTCAAATTACTCCTCTACACTTATAACATTTGCCCAGGAACCCCAGATAAGCAGTACACTAAGAACTTTATAATGCTGGCTATGGACTCATGCCTTACAGTACCCATTGGCTCCCATCTTGACATGGACTCTCCTTTGCCTGTACTTCATTAGATTATTCTTCAGCTTAAGTGCATTCCCCTTTTATTAAACATGGTCACTTGCTCTGTAAATACTCAAGTTGGCCCTCTTAGGGCCAACCTTACTGTTATTTGTTATGATTCTCTTTTTCTTTGAACTCTGTTCCTTTTCCAGTTACTCTTTACCCTTCAAATATTGTAAATACCTTTCTGTTTCACATATTTGCAATATGGTAACTGTTTCATCTTTTTCAAATAGTCTATTTGCAATCTACCATTGTAAATCTTATGAAGTGCATTTCATCTTTATTATTTCATATTCCTAATGTGCTTCATTAGCCTATTTGTTGTCTATCACTTCTTATTTGTTATGCTTATTCAGCATGCCCCTTTTACTACTAATCCTATGTAAATCCTTTTTCTCTTTTATGCCAATAATGGCCCTTACTATAGTATAAGAAGTAGTGCTTTATACCTACATTTCTCACACTACTTCTCCCTTTCCATTCCCTCTAGCTAGGCCTAATATATGTGTATCTGTGCACTAGTAATCCAGTTACTCTTCTGTCAGTATAACAGTCCAATCACTTGTTCACTTGCCTCCAGCAATAGTGTTCCATTGGGCAACCTATGTTCATGTCTAGCAAGTGCAGATGTGCCTTAGTCCTCCTCAGTCCCTGCCCCATAAATGGCCTTGGAACTTATCCTCTCATGCATCTTCAAAGGGCTACATCCACCCCTACTCAGGTCAGATATAACACTATCCATTAGACAATGTCATTTGCAGTGACTACTCTTACTTATCAGCTGAAACTAGGAGAGTTTCTTACTAACTTATGCCAATATTTATCAGACCTTGCTAGAGTCTGTGGCTTACCACCACCAATTACTATCCCCACTTTATCTGCATTATTTTCTCCTCTAGAGAAAGATAAGAAGGCCCTCTTAGTGCATATAGATGCCTGGTGGATGGGCAACCATGGCAGAACCCCACTTTCTTCCAATTACCCTTGTTACATCAAAGTATGCTATTACTATTGTTGTCTAGGTCATCAACAACCAAACTGTCCTGTTTATCAATGCCTTACATGCTTTTACTGGGCCCCTGGTCATTCCCAGCACTCTTGCCCACTTTACCACTGCACACCATGTTGGAGCTAGAACACACAATAAGCTCTCAATGCCATAAAATGGGATAATTATTAGTGTATACCTAGAACACATGATAAGCTACACAATGTAGATTAGTGGTGTCTAGGGAAGATAAGACAAAAGGAGTGCCCACCTCTCAATGTCATGAAATGGGATGAGAGGTGGGAAAGAACTGGTAAATATTAAATAATGGTTTGAATTCCAAAGGTTGATTGTCTGACATGAGTCTGGCACAAATGCTGTTGTCTTCATACTCCAACACTCCTCCTTGATAGCAAAAGTAATGAACTCCTCCTGAATCATGTCCACTCCTGTAGGCTGAAGTCAGAGAGGCCCATGAGGTTATGGAGCCATAGGAAGGCAGGGCATGGTAGGGCCTTGGTTAGAGCATTGGCAAGATTGTCACAAGAGTGAATATAATGTAGTTTTAGCATCTGCCAATGAATATGTTCACATAAAAAATGAAAACAAATATCAATATGTTTGGAGCAAGCATGAAAAGAAGGGTCTGCACTAAGGGCAATGCTGCCTTGATTGTTGCAGAGGAGCAGAGTTGTGGTTAGTTGAGGATGTTCAATCAAGGTCAATAGCATGCAGAGCCAAATGAGTTTCTGAGAAGCATTACAAGCAGCAACATATTCTGCCTTGCAGGTAGATAAAGTAACAGCCTTTTGAAGGCATGTTGACCAAGAGATCAAGCCACTACCAAGGAAGAAGCAGTGGCTGCTGATGGAGTGGTAAGTTGCTGCACAGGATGCATAATCCAAATCTGTGTACCCCAAGAGATGCACAGGATGTTCACCCCTGAGAGTAAGACAAAGGGTCTATGTATCCTTTAAATATTGCATGACATGTTTCATGGCTTTCTAATGGTAATGTTGATAACAATCAAGGTGGCAGTGTTACAAATGTAACATTCAGATGTACAAGAGTCACATGACAAGCACATGACCATGAGACTTTATTGCCAAACAAGGATAAACTCTAGGATATGGTTAAGTTGTTTATTCAGAGTTTTCCCTTGGGTTTGGGTATAGCTTATGGGGTTGGATCTAGTATCTCAGATGACAGATGCATCTCCCAATTGGATCTCTGATGAATCTGGATCTCAATCTAGATGAAGGTCTGATCTGATCTGTGGCAGATCTCTAGATGGGATTTCCTTGGCCTTATGGTAGGGGGCATGATTTAATTTCTGCTGACCCTAGACCCTTTCCTTCCATTCTACATAGCCTCTCCATTCTACACACCTATACCACATGGCCCATTGGTCATATTCTCAGTAAGCATGCCCTATGCCCTATTTCCTTATTTAGTCTTTCCCTATACTCTGGAGGTGGTCTGTGCACATTTGGACTTAGTATAAATAGCAGAGTAGTTTGTTGGTTTTGGCTCCCCAGCCTTAACCACTTTGTTATCTTGTACATCATCTAGTGCCTTGACAATATAGGCATTTCCCTCCTAACATTGTAATGGCTCCTCAGGCCTTGCTACTCTGAGTCCACATATTATTCTTCACTCTATTCCAACCAAATCTGACAATGAAACCAATGCACCCTCTCAAGGCAGACCATTTAGGGTTAGGACAGATCGTTCAGAGATTGATACCATAACAGGCAGCAGAGTTGTTGAATAGCAAAAGTAATGTCAGGTTATGTTCCAAGGGTGAGATACATGAGTGAGCTGACAAGTGATTGGTAGGGAAGGTGAGAAAGGACTGCCTGCTCATTGGTTGATGGGGAATCAGTAGGACAGGAAAGGTGGAGACCAGGATCCATTGGAGTGGAAATAGAGAAAGCATCAGAAAGACCATACTGCAAGACAAGACAATCAATGAGTGCTGTTTGGGAGAGATGGACCAGTCAGTTGTCCTGATCATGTTCAAGTGCAATGCCAACACAGAAATGAGCAGGGCCAACATCAGAGATGTTTCAAGTGTGATGCAATTGGTCATGGAAGGTAGAGAGGGCTTCAGAGGAATTGCCAATAAGAAAGAAGTTATTGATATGAATGGCAATAATAACTGTCTGGCCATAAGAACACCAGAAGTAGATACAGTGCTCATATGCAAGGCAAGAGAATTGCCATTCAATCATCTTGTTATGCAATGTTTGGTTCCAGACACACCCACTTTGCTTCATCCCATAGAGTCCTTTTTGCAATTTCCATACCCAGTCCTCACAACTGCACTCAGCAAAGCCTTCAGGTTGATCCATGTAGCAAATCTCATCAGCAGAGAGAGTGCCATTCAGGTATGCTGTTTTAATATCAAGTTATTCCATTTCCCAGTTTAGTGCAGTTCCAAGGTGAGTGACAACACAGCATGATTCCAGACAGGCAGTGGGTGCAGAAG
>JBBPKN010001697.1:0-13203 GCA_038089275.1 Pulveroboletus cf. rosaemariae | reverse complement strand
CCTCTGACATCTCCATTTGTATCCAGGATGCATTGGCACCTGCTTTGCTTAAGAGACAACTCCTTTCATATCTCCATTCCCTCCTTAGATAATCTGCCTCTCTGAGGTATAAGTACTGGAGTTCTGTAATCTTGTACTTCAGTTTGAATATCAACCATAATACAATGTTATGATCCCCCCCAGATCCCTCCTGCCTCATGACTTGATGTTATACCCTACCCTAAAGTCCCTCAACTTACTCCACAACTTGACATCATGCCTCTTGTTGGAAAAAAGCCCTACAGCTGATCCTGGACCTCTGATAGTTTCCAACCCCTCTATAAATCAGGGCACTTGGTACTAGCATAAGGGTGCACCACATAAGGTAAAGCCAAGCCCCATCCACTCCAGAGTTATCTGGAGTACCCCTAGAGTACATCAAAACATTTATAACATATATAAGGGCAAGGCTTAAACTGAATAATCTAGTCTAAAGTACTTGTTGCTATTACTGTTAAAATGTATATCAATCTTCTTTCTTAACAAAACCCTTTTGGCTAGAGAATAAAGGTCAGATTCTAGCACCTTGATAATGCATGAACCTAAGAAAAGGTTATAACTCCAAAGACTCCAGAGATGTCCAGAGACATCTAAAGGGATTTGAGAAGAGTTTTATTGATCACATGGGACTCAGCTTCACCTTATGTGGTGTGCCCTTGCACTTTCCAGTGTCCTAATTTACAAGGGTATCAGAGGTGGCAGAGAGCAGTCTCATTACTCAACAAGAGGGACAGGTAAGATAAGGAGAGTTGAGCCTAGTCATGGGGGTGGGATCTTACAATTTCTTTAAGGATATCACTTGGTTTTAGAGATGCTCTGAAGTAACCTAAAGGGTCAGAGTAAGTCTAAGGGCTCAATCAAAGTAAGAATAATGACAAGGGGGTATTTATGTCAATATTCATACTAAGGTACAAGATACAGAACTATAGTACTTATATCTCAGAAAGGCAGAACTATCTAGAAGTATAGCAAAATGAGACAGGTGCAAAATTCAGAAGTGAAGCAGATGTCTAAATATCTAAGAAATGAATGGAGATGTCAGAGAGGACAGTATCCAATCATATCAGACTGAAACTGAAGGATGATAGAATAAAGCAAGGGAAGACAAGGAATGAAAATAGAAATGGGAACAGTGACAGTAACTGAAAGTGGGACTAGTAATGAAGTTATACCAGAGCAGTCCAGAGAAGACAAAATAAAACTAAGATAGTATTTAACTGGAACAGAGATGGAACTAGAAACAGAATAGAATAGAGTGGGAGTGAAGGCCAGGAAAGTATATATCAATGGAAGACAGGAAGTGTATATGCATAGCTAGGGTGGAATGGAATGGTAACAAAGGGCTGGAGTTGCCTGAAGGGAAGTTAGAGAGCTAGAGTGGCTTACTGGATATAAGGACCAGTTATAAGCCAAGTTAGAATTGGGTTGAAATTGGATCAAAAATATAGTAAAACACAACTGCTTGATGCATTGACCTGAATCCTAACACCTAGCCTTGGTTTGTGTGAACTAAATCCTGAGTAGTGACTTTGAGCTAGAACCACAAGAACTAGGCAAAAGTAAAGAAGAATATAAGAGCCAAGGGACTTTTAAGAACTGGAAGATTCAAGTGCACAAGACTGGAAAAACCCAGGCTTGAGCCAACCTTCTTTTATATTGCTACACTATGCACACAGACCATGTAAATGGTGCTGGCCCTAAAGTATTGTACAGTAAGCCAATCAATAGTAGAAAAAAAGCAGGAACCTAGAAATATAGCAAGAAATAATGAGACATGACATTAGAGTCTAGATTGCTCTAGACTTGTGACATGTGAAGAAGTGAAATAGTGAAGTGGTGAAATATGAAGTGGTGAAAGTGTGAAATGTAAAGAGCTACAGTTGTGAAAAGAAAATGCCAAAAAAGTAAAAAGTAAAAAAGTACATTATAACACTACCCTGTCTTTAGGTCTCAGATTCCAGATGAGACAGGGCTAGTGGAACAGATGTGGTCATGTTTTCATAAGCAAAGAATCATGAATGGAAATCTTTAAGTGAAAGACCATAAAATTTATAAGGAACAGAAGAATTATAAAGGTAAAAAGATGAAATGGCCTAAGGGAAATTCTTTAAGTGTTCCTCAGGTTCCCAAGTTCTATCAAAAGCATTATATCCTTTCCAGTGGACCAAATACTCCAATTTTCCTTTTTTTCAATCTTAAGTCTACCACATATTTTACTTTCCATTTTTCTTGTTCTTTCTCTGTGATTTTAATAGAATCTGGATGAATCAGGGGTTGTTGTGGAAGAGAATTATGATATGGCTTGACTTATGAAATATTGACAATGGGATGAATTCATATATTAACAGGAAGTTGAAGTTTGACTGCATTTGACAATACATTCAGAATAGTATAAGGACCAATTCATTTCTGGGAAAGTTTTTGAGAAGAATAGAGAAGAGAGAGAGATTCTATAGAAAGCCAGACTTTTTGACCAATCTGGTATTTGGGTGTGTTAGATCACTTTGTATCAGCAATCTGAATTATTTTTTCTTTTGCTTTTTCTAAAGACTCTTGAATTTATCCATGAGTCTTTTAAAGTTCCTTTGCAAAGCTATAAGACACTTTTTCAGGTTCAAAACCCAATTGTAAAGTAAACTTCTTGGTAATTGCAAAAGAAGTGGATTGTGTAGCTGTAGAAAGTGAATTATTATGAGAGAATTCTGCAATCTTGATCCATTCTGCCCATGATTTCTGTTTTTTTTTGCTATAAAGGTATGCAAGTATTGTTATAAATTGTGATTTATCCTTTCTGTTTGACCATCTGTTTGAGGGTGAAAAGAAGTAGAAAGTTTTTGGTAAATGCTAGGAAAGTGGCATAACTCTTGTGTAAAAGCTAAAGAAAATTGTGGTCCCCTATCTGAAACAATGGAAGACAAAAGTCCATAATGACATCAAACATGATCTCTAAATAATGAAGCCAAATTTGAAGAGGAAGTAGTTGTAAAACATGAAATGAAAACTACTTCTTTTGAAAACCTATCAACTACCACTAGAATAGCATCAAAGTCTTTGGACTTTGGAAGTCCAGTGATGAAATTGGTAGAAATGTCTGTCCATGGTTTAAAAGGAATAGATAAAGGTAAAAGTTTGCCTACAAATGCTTTTTGCAAACCCTTTGTAAGGGCACATGCTTGACAGATCTTGATATAATTTATAGTATCTTTGTTATAAATGTTGCGACATACTCCAGGGATACTCCAGATAACTCTGGAGTGAACAGGGCTTGGGTTCACCTTATGTGGTGTACCCTTATGCTGGTACTGAATGCCCTGATTTATAGAGAGGTTGGAGACTATTGGAGGTTTGGAATAGAGGTATGATATCAAGTTATGGAGTAAGTCAAGGGACTTAGGGTAGAGTACAATGTCAAGTCATGAGGCAGGAGGGGTCTAAGGGGATTGTGACATTATGTTATGGTTGATATCCAAACTGAAGTACAAAATACAGAGCTATAGTACTTATACCTCAGGGAGACAGATTATCTAAGAAGGAAACAGAGATATAAAAGGAGTTGTCTTATAAGTAAAGCAGATGTTAATGCATTCCGAATACAAATAGAGATATCAGAGAAGACAACATCAAATAATGTCAAACTGAAACTAAATGATGACAGGGAGAAGCACAGCACAAAAAAACAGGAATAGAAAGTGAAGTTGAAGAAACTACAAAGTTGTATTAGAATAGTATGGAGTTAGCATAGGTAAAGTTGAAACCAATCATTAGGTGAAAAAGACAAAGGTAAAGAAAACTAGAAAATACACAGCTTAAAGCATGAAAGCAACCAGAGTTGCACCAAAAACATAGTAGAGTTGATCCATTGGCATGGAATGTAACAATCTTGCATCTGATTTGGCCAATAAAAGAAATGTTTCAATAAATGTAAAGTTCTTTTTTGTCCTCCATGTCCTGCAATAGAAAAGTCATGACATAGTTTTAATGCCTTCATATATAATTCTTTTAAAATAAATATAGTGTTAATTTCTTGATGAGTTAAATAACCTTCATCTGCATTATAATATAGTTCTGGAAGATTATCTTCCAGAAGAGGTTTAGTAGCTGCAATAACATCCAATAAAAATGTATTCATGAGAGAAAGTCCATGAAAGGAAAAGGAGGGAAAAAAGGCAGGGGAAAAAACAACAACTTATTTGTTGAGCTTTTTAACAATGGTTCCATGATTAAAATAACAAGATAGAGCATCAGTGAAACACAACTGCTGATATGTTGATCTAAACCTAACACCTAACCTTGATGTGTGCTGACTGATCCTGAATAGTATCTTTGAGCTTAAAGGTACAAGAACTAGGCAAAGAGAAGTTATAGCAAAGTAAGAGCCAAGGAACTTGTAGAACTAGAGAATTCAAGTGCACAAAACTGGAAGAATCCAGACTTGAGCAGACCTCCTTTTATATTGCTACAATATATGCACAGACCATGTAAATGGTGCTGGCCCTAAATAAAGTATAGTAAGCAGACCAATGGCAAAAGTGGAGTGGGGATCTAGAAATACAGGAGATAACCATGATGCATGACAGCAGAGTCTAGATGGCTCTAGACTTGTGACATGTGAACAGGTGAAATGTGATAAGGTAAACAGGTGAAGGTGTGATACTGTGAAGGATGTGAAGATGTGAAATAGTCACATGATGTGACAATGTGAAGAGCTACAGTAGTGAAAAGAAAATGCCAAAGAAGGAAAAAATGAAAAAGTGCATTATAACAATCAGTGTGGCCAGTGGAAGTGCCAGGTTTGTAAACAATTGTGAAATAATACTCCATAAGGAGTTCCACCCAATAAGCTTGGCAAGAAGACAAATCCTGAGGTTTGTGCCAATGTTCCAAGGCCTGGTAATCAGTTCAGATTTCAAACTCTGAATAATCAATGAAAAGGTGATGCCATTCTTTCAAGGCCCATATAACAGCCAGTAACTTCTTGTTATAAATAGGATAATTCTTTTTAGCAGAAGCCAGCAAATGAGATAAATAGGTAGCAGGTTGCCAGTGTCCATCAACCAAATAGGAAAGAACAGCCCCTGTGACTATGTCTGAAGCATCCATTTCAACATAAACAGGTTTTGATAAATCTGGATAAATCAAAAAAGAAGTGGTACTTATAATATTTTTGAGTGTTACAAAGGCCTTCTGTTGAGGCCCATTTCATGAGAAAACTTTATCTTTTCTTGTTAAATTATTGAGAGGATGTGCTATATCTGCAAAACCTTGAATAAAACATCTGTAATAATTAGCCAATCTCAAAAAAGCTTGCACATGTTTGAGAGTGCAAGGTTGTGGCAAATCTTAAATAGCCTTAACCTTATTCATCTGCATCTTGACCCTATCTTTAGAGACAATCATTCCTAGATAATCAACTTTTTCTTGCATGAAGTGACATTTGAAAGGTTTTAAAAGAGATCATTATCTTGAAGTCACTAAAGAACTTGAGCAACTAATTGTGCATGTTCTGCCCTAGAATTTTTTTTTGTGAAAATAATAATATCATCAATATATACCATTACAAATGCCCAAAGGTCTTGAAAAATAACATTAACCATGGTTTGAAATGTGCCAGGACTATATTGCATATCCCAAAATACATTACCAAAGGCTCATAGGCCCCTATAGGTGTGGTGAACACACCCTTCCATTTGTCACCTTGATGAAGTCAGATATTGTTATAACCCCAACAAAGATCTAGAGTAGTAAACATATCTGATTCTTTTAAACAATCAATGAGAGCAGAAATGAGAGGAAGTGGATAAGAATTCTTGACATTCCACTCATTCAGATACCTATAGTCAATGACCATTTGTTTACCTCCATCTTTCATGCTGATAAAAAAAACTGGTGATATTTGAGGTGATTTTAAGAATCTAATATATCCCTTCACCATTTCTTTTGTAATAAAATCCCTAACTTCCTCCATTTCAGTGTCAGATAAAGGAATAACTCTTTCTTTTTTCAGTATAAATCCTTCTTTTGGATCTACTGCATAATCCCATGTTTTTCTTATTGGCATTCTTTCTAATTTCTTCTAGGAAAAAGTATTTAGAAACTTGTGAAACTCTTTTAGTTCCTGATCTGCCAAATCTAGTTCTTCCTTAGTAACTTGACAAAACTGAATAGAATTTTGAAGATAAATAGTTTTCTTTTACCTATCTATAATTAGATTATTCTTTTTGAACCAATCATACCCAATAATCAAATCCAGTTTTCCTAGAATAACTTTCTTTTGTCATTGCTCATTAGCATCTACAAAACTTATTTGTAGGAAAACCTTGCTTTAAATAATTCCTCCTAATCCTTTTGTTCTGTCAGCATTGTATACCTCCACTTTTTATTTCAGAGGTATTTCAGTTAATTTATGCTTCCTAACAAAATTAGTGTTAACAAAAGTTACTACTGCATCTGAATCCAAGAGAGCATATATGATTCTGCATTTGTTCCACTGTTTATTATGAATTTCTTTGACTTGTATTTCTAATAAAAATTCATCATGATTAGTTAGTACTTTGAGGTTTTTATAAATATCTGTTAATGGTGAGCTTTGAATAATTACTGAATTGATACCTTTTTCTTTTATTTTTTCTGAGGAATTAAGTGCTGGTAAATTGCCTTCAGCCAAGCTCTTTTGAGACCTCTCATAGGCAGAAGAAAAAACTTTATTCTGTGTGATGTTACAATTGTTAAATAACAAAGCACCAGAAAAAGAAGAAAAAGAAAAAAGATCTTGATTACCTTGATTGATCAAAATCTGTTTTATTTTAAACTTTTCTTTTCTGTTTCAAATTTATCCAACCAATATGCCCTTGCTGCTTCTTCATACATACTGTGTTCAGGGATTTCCTTTATCCTTGAACTCTGACCTTGATTTTGCTTAGCAGCTTTCACTGCCAATACCCATATATTTACCATAGGGGCCTTGTAAATGTTAGGCTACCCCTGAACCTGTTTGAAATCACCAAAGGTTAATATCTGCCTCCAGGATATGGCCCTATTATCTGCTGGGGTACCAGCCTGTGTTTTCCTTGAATTAAAATCAGGAGGAGGAGTAAAAGAAAGATTGGATCTGCAGTCTTTAGCTAAGTGTCCCATCTTGTGATACTTGAAACATTCTTTGCCAAACCACATGGCATCTAATTCCATTGGGGCTCCTCTGCCCAGTTAAGTTCCTGCAGCTGTGAAGCATGTAGGGGGTTGCCACTGAGACCTTGGTCAATATTGATTAAAGGGATTGGATAGGGAGAAAGGAGAAGGTCAAGAAGAAGGACCTCAGAGATTGGTGTATCTTGGGGCAGAAGCTGCCCACTCTACTGCCATTCTTTCATAGGCTCTACCTATCATCTGAAATTGACTCATTAGTTTCTGAGTTGTTTTTTTAAGACCCTAAAGGGTCACTTGTTGATAGATTCTATATAAAACTTGCTTTCTGAGCAGCTTCATTGCATGCTCTTCAGAAATCTCCATGTTCTTCTTCATCACCATAAACTCCTGCAGGTAGTCATCTATTTTTCCTACCTGCCTCAACCCTTCCAACTTCTTGAGTGCCTCATGGGCTAACTCATCAATATGAAAGTATGCCTTGATATTGGTATAAAGTTCTTCCTTTGAGGGCCAAACCCCCTGATTAATGCAGCCTTCTAGAGTTAGCTGCACATATTCTTCTGCCTTACCCTCCATCCTGGAAAGAAAAGCTGATGTCCTTATTTGGTTATTCTTCCAATTGATGAAGGACTTCCAAACCCTTATCTTTGCCCACCATAATCTCCACTTTCTCCTATCACTGTTCCACCTCCCCAGATCAGCCACCTTTCTCCTATACCCCTTCATTTCCTAAATTAACTCTTCCATTCTGTCACTTTCCATTTTAGGCCTTGAATATGATAATGGATTTGGCTGAAAGAAACTGCCTGACCACCTGGTTCTGCTCTGTCTCAGTGGGTCCTGGGTTAAAGAGGTTGGAAACTGGTGGAGGGGTTTCTCTATTGATGGACTGGACTCTGGTATCTCAACCTGCCTTTTCTCCTTGAACTTCTTGTAATTTCCTGGTGCAGACACATTTGCTTAGAGATCTGCAAATATAAGGGAGAGTGCAAATAGAATGAAGTCCTCAGGGTTTCTTGAGAACTAAAAAGGGGCAAAGTGAATGTAAAGTCTTGGTAGTGGCTACTTTCCTATCTCTAGTCTTGGATACCTGAAAGTCTAGTCCTGTTTGCCTATTGAACTTGTCATATCTTCTCTGGAATAACTCTCTTCCTAATTCATCATCTAAGAATCCTAGTATTGCCTTATTGATCAAATCCTTTAAAACTTCCTCATGCCCCCAGGGATAAGCACATCTGAAGAGCATAAAACTGTGCTATGATCTTTGATTTCTTTCCTTCCTGCACAGACCAAGTATTGGAGTCTTGCACAAGTAAAATGCAATTGCTTGATACATTGACCTGAATCCTAACATCTAGCCTCAGTTTGTGTGAACTAAATCCTGAGTAGTAACTTTGAGCTAGAGCCACAAGAACTAGGCAAAAGTAAAGAAGAATATAAGAGTCAAGGGACTTTTAAGAACTAAAAGGTTCAAGCATGCAAGACTGGGAAAACCCAGGCTTGAGCCAATCTCCTTTTATATTACTACACTATGCACACAGACCATGTAAATGGTGCTGGTCCTAAAGTATTGTACAGTAAGCCAATCAATAGCAGAAAAGGAGCAAGGACCTAGAAATATGGCAAAAAACAATAAGGCATGATATCAGAGTCTAGATTGCTCTAGACTTGTAACATGTGAAGAAGTGAAATGGTGAAGAGGTGAAATGGTGAAAGTATGAAATGTGAAGAGCTACAGTTGTGAGAAGAAAATGCCAAAAAAGTAAAAAGTGAAAAAGTACATTATAACATATAGGATATGACAGTTACTCTTCTTCTTCTGTTTAATTAGCTTGTGTGAACACCTTCAAGACTTTGCCTCTGGAATTAGGCCTGAATCCCTTAACAATCTTTATCATCAGATTCTATGCTACAAATACAATCATCTGCTTTCTAGCCACTTCAACCAAAATTAACTAGAATTTATTTATTATAAATATACTTGGCTAGATATTTGAACTTTTATCAAGGAATATATTTTCTTCTGTATAGTTTGTGCCCATGTCAAGGTCCCTTGCCACTATTAAAACTTATATCCTTCTTTCTATATCAATATAATCTGGGCTTAAACTCCAGAGATTTCTAAAAAGTCCAGAGATCTCTGGCAAAGGATCAAGATGGGTTGCACTGGTTGAACAGAACTCAGCTTCACCTTATGTAGTGTACCTTTGCACTTCAAAATGTCCCAATTTACAGAGAAACCAGTTATAGAAAGGAGAGTACTCTTAACACTTGATGTGGAGAACAAGGCAAGACAAGAAAAGTCAAGCCTAGTCATGGAAGTAGGTCCTTACAATTCCTTCAAGGATATTGCTTAGCCCTGGAGGTCCTCCAGAGTACTCTAAAGGGTCAGAAAATAAGCTGGGTAGCTCAATTTTGAGTAAGGATAATAACAAGACAAGGGTGTTTATGTTGATATTTCTACTAAGGTACAAGATACCAGACTACTGTGCTTATATCTTAGAGGGCAGAACTATCTAAGAGTATAGCAAAATAAGATAGATGCAATCTTAGAAGTGAAACAGGTGTCTAAGTATCTAAGAGATAAATGGAGATGTTAGGGAAGACAATGTTCAATCATATCAGACTGAAACTGAAGAATAATAGAAAAAAGCAAAAGAAAAACAGAAACAGGAATAGGAGCAAGAATAGGAATCATAACAGTAACTATGAGTAGAATAAGATATGAAGTAATAGTGAAGTGTTCCAGAGAAGACAAAGTGAAAACTAAGGTAGTACATACTGAAAACAGAGACAGAATTAAGGTTAGAATTAGAGCAAAACAGAAGTGGAGCACCAGAAAAGCATGGAGGGGAGTTAGAGGGCTAGATTGGCTTATTGGGTGCAAGAACCAGTTGTAGGCTAGGTTGGAATTGGATTAGAGGTATGGAATATGACAGTCACAAGCTCTATAAGCTTCTTAAGCAACTCTTTATTTCTAAAAAGTCATGAAGTTCTATTTTTATAAACTTTATCAAACAACTTTCTGCTTTCTCCAGGCATACTGTTATGAAGTGATACTTCCTGCACTAGAACTAGTCATGTGACATCATGTGATTGTGCACAAGACACCCTTTTTTCAGCTTAACCTTAGTTTGTGGTTCCAATTCTATTAAGAGTATTTATTATTATTCTTTTCCAGCAGTGGTTATGTAATAGTTAGTTATCTGACATGGATCTTTCCTGGATCTTCCCAGAAACTGCCCTCTATCTATCTCCATGGATCTTATCTTATCTGAATCTGAATCTAGACCCTAAATACATCTGTAATAGATTTTAAGTTGGATCTCATTTGTGGCAGAGATCTCTATCCTCATGGGTATAGCACCTCTGACCCTGCACTTCCATTTCAAGGCTATGCCTTCTTTTCCATTTCCCTTTATATCCATGCCTGCCCTTTGCTGGCATTTCTTTATTTCTGCTCTATGCTTTTTTCTCATTGTTTTCTTATCTATTAGCCCAGAATTTGGGGCATTCCCAGGTTAGGTAGTTCATGTACTTAGTCAGCATGGTCTGTGCACCTTAGTAGACAATATATAAGGGCAAGAGTGTAGAGAGCTGGCTCTCCAGTCTTTGTCACTTAAGCCTTGGGCTTTTACAAGTGATCTCTTGGGGATTTTCCCTTAAGGCCTGGCTGGGACTTGTTGCTTCATAGTCTTGATTAGACTCATCCTTTCCTTTTACACTTGCCTAGTTAGAGCCACTAGCCACAAAAGCTTACTTAGTAGAAGAAGCACCCTCAGATGGGATTAAAGTTAGAATGGATTTACTTATTCAGCAGTAGTATTAGCCCTTATATAATGAACACATGTCACATATTACCTGTAAAACTGCAGAATACTTGTAGTCACTAAGTATTCTAATGTAACTAATAATCTGATGTAACTATTACCTTATGTAAATGGTAGAGCATAGGTAATCAACAAATTCTAATACTTTTCCTCTATTATCAAAGAATATAAGTCTGCCTTAAGTCTGGAATCTGACTGTGGTGTGAAACATGTAACAACAAGCATAAAGAGTGCTATTGAGTGTACTAAAGAAAATAAGGGTGTGAAGAAATAAGAAGTAAATAAGCAACATGCCCAGTTCAAAAGATATTTTTGAAATTCTATCAAAATCTATCTCATAAGCACTCAAAGAAAGCACTAATACAAAGCAGGGAATAACAACTCCAAAGATGGAAATCACTATATTACACAAGGGTTTCTATACTACTGTACTTACATGTGTATACAGTATATTATGATAGTGTGAAAAGAAAAGACATTGTGGAAAGAAAGAGAGATACATGTAAAAGTTCTTTCACAACTCATTCAAGCACAGAGTGGAGGTACTGTCACAGCAGACCTGGAACCGACTCTAAGCACAGAATACAGAGAAACAGAGTAACTTAGCCTAACACAGGAGCTGCAATATTATCCTTCCTGCGACATATGGGAGTCATCCACTCCAAGACAGTAGATATCGTTGGGCATGCTTCAGGATCGATTTCCATAAGTTGTCTCGCTATTTCTAGGAGAGTCATCCGATCTGCCAATGAGTCACAGTACGAACACAATTCTTCCAATGTTTTCCCGCAACTCCAAAGATCAGTGAGCATTGGCTTGTATCATCCTTTGTGGATCTCTGGAGCCATGTAGTCCTCCATGCCGACAACTCCATGGTACCTAATTTCTGGCCCGCAGACTCGAATTGACACACTAAAGTTGATAATTAATAGACGCCCGCCTTCTGGAGGAATGATAATGTTCTGTGGTTTGAGGTCCATGTGCACAATGTTGTGCTTGTGCATAAAGGCAACTGCTTCAAAAAATTGTAAAGCAACAGACCACAGGTGTCTGCTAGGGTTATCCAGTGACGTCAGCCAATCACCAGCGACAGGCATCGATATCACGGTCCCTCCTCGTACAGGCCAGAATCGAACACCAGAAATGGTATGGTTTGACGGCGACTCGATCTCTGTGAGGTATTGTATGACCTCGACCTTTCTCTCTCGTTCCACAAACTTGAGGTATCCATGCTTGCCACTAGTTTTGTTTGCAATCCGGGTGAGTTGGGGATGCTGGGGCACATGAGTCAGTCAGCGCACCATTGAAAATAAGGATTCGTACCCCCAGTAGGATGGATGTGATCCTGTAATCCATCTGATCTAAAACGTTTTGTACATCCTTGTCTCCAAAAATGTCTATATCATCATTATCTTGTGGCCCATCGTGCTCATTGTTTACTTCTGCAATAGAGTCCAAGGTATTATTGCTGTGACTACCATGTGTCCTTGTCATCTTACCATGTTTCGAGCTCAGAGACAGAACATCTCACGTGGCAACCTTAATGCTGTCCAGGCTATCTTCCTTCGACCTGTCCAAGTCGCCAGCCAACACGCTGATCTCTGTTGCTAGATTGTACATCTCATGGAGAAAGTCAATCTCTGCTTCCTTGTCAGTGAGTCTAAAGTCTTTTCGGTGAATGCAGACCTGCACACTTTCATGAGTAATTCAATACAGCAGGATCATGAACACTGACCACTCTACTGTGGTACAGCCTATTTGGATGCCCCGTGTTTCCATGCCCCATCTGCATGACAATATACTGAGAGGCAGTCATTTCGTCATCAAGATAGATGGCCACCACGAAAAATCTTCGCTTGGAGGTGGATTGTAGAAGGAATTGTCCAGTACACACAAGTGTGATAGCCTGAACAAGCATCCACTGGCGGTCAGTGTTATGACCCTTGATAACTGCTGGACGTTCTAAACCCTAATCTGGGGCTTGCTTGCACTGATAGCGGCCACAGAAGATAAAAGAGAAAAGGTGATGGATATAGAGACGAGTACTAGTGAGGACACTTGCAGTGAAGATACAAATGCTCAAGACTGGGGAGCCTTGAGACGTCTATGCTACAGTTTATATAGGCTACAGTATCGTGCACGGACCAAGACCCTGATGGGAATATTCCCACAGACCCTGCACGGCGATCAA
>JBBPKN010001696.1:0-13212 GCA_038089275.1 Pulveroboletus cf. rosaemariae | reverse complement strand
ATTATGGTGGTGGTGGACAGGTTTTCAAAAGAAGTTGTGTTTATTCCTTGTCTTTCTTCTCTTTCTTCTCTTTATGTTGCAGAATTATTTAGGGACAACGTATGGTCGAGACATGGTCTCCCATCCTCCGTGGTCTCAGATCGAGGACTGCAATTTGTTTCAGAATTTTCTAGGCAGCTCAATAAGATTCTTCAGATCAAACAGAAGATCTCTACAGTCTATCACCCTAGAATGGACGGTCAAATGAAAAGGGTAAATCAGGAACTCGAACAGTATCTACAAAGTTTTATTGCCAAGCAGCAGGACTCATGGGCAGACTGGGTTAAGATTGCAGAATATCATCATAATAATTCGTATTCAACGTCTACCAAGACTTCACCTTTCGAAATTACCAAGACATACCATCCTAGACTTGGTTTCGAAGCTCTGCTCTCTACCAACCCTCCTTCTCATTTCCTACACGAAATGGCTAAATCGTATAAAGACGTGCAAGAGGCTTTAAAGGAAACAAAAGAAAGAATGATCAAACAAAATACAACTTCACTCCCTTCGTACACGAAAGGGCAACAAGTCCTTCTTTCTACAAAAAATCTTACTCTTCCTTATCCATCTAAAAAGCTCACTAAAAGATGGATTGGCCCATTTACCATCATTGACGTCATACCACATGCTGTTCGTCTCCGCCTTCCTAAAGCAATGTGAATTCATTCCACCGTTAACATATCTCGCATCAAACCCTATTTACCCTCTCTCCGTGGACAGGATATCATTACTCCTGATCCTATTTTGGTCACAGAAGAAGGCCATGAAGAATACAAGGTCAATCACATTGTTGACTCTCATATTCGAAAGGGCAAGTTGGAATACCTGGTACATTGGACAGGTTATGGAGAAAATGATCGTACTTGGCAAACTAAAGACGATTTAGCAAATTCTCCTGATCTTATTGAGGAATTCCACAAGTTACATCCCTCCACCCCTCACTGACTCTTTACCACCGACCTTCCCACTTTCCGTTCTTTATTCAAGCCTTACGAAAATCATACTGAAACAAAAGCGCTTTTCGTGTCTCGTCTGGAATCCGAGACCTAAAAAGGGGGTAGTGTTATAGTCCGATTTTTCAAACTTTGATCACGTGACCTTATCTTATCTTCTCCACGTGGTTATCTAATCTTTTATCTTATCAGGGCACATGATGGGTCACATAACTGGTCTAGACCTAGGGCATAGGGTTAGCCTCATGTCTTCCAGCCCTTTTTCATTTCTGTTGTTCTTCCATTTTAGAAGCACCGCTCCTTTTCAGCCATTGGCTATTCTCACAGTTGCTTCTCTTCTTTTTGATCACTGTCCAGGGTCCATGGGAATTCTCCCATCAGGGTCTTGGTCCGTGTGCATACCTGTAGCATATATAAGCTGTAGCATATTGTCTCAAGACTCCCCAGTCTTGAGCACTTGTACCTATAGTGCATTTGTTCACTCGTACTCCTACTCTCTCAATCTTATCATTTCTATCATCTCAACCATAACCGTAACTGCAACCACAAGCCCTAGACTAGGGTTATCAATACCGTCACCATTATCGATTATAACACAGAGAACTAACAACTCCAGCAAGAAAGATAAAAAGTTGAAATTGGTGATTAAGAAGCATGGCTGAGGGAGCACAAAACTCAGGCCTGCTAGATCTGACCCAAAATAGAAAAAACTCATAAATGAGGACTGAGAAGCATAACTGAGAGAGCATGAAGCTCAAGCCAGCTAAGTTCATGAAAATAGAAAGCTCAAAAGAAAAACTTGCAGATTTATTTCAGAAGATCTCTAAACTCATACTCAATTTACCCAGACATGAGCTGGTCCAACCTCCTTAACTGCAGCAGTTTTTGAATCTGCCCAGGTCCCAAAGTGTCTTGAGATCTTTCTGCTTGATTTTAGAAACTTGAGCTGGTTCTACAGAAATCTTCTGCCTGATTTGGGCAATGACTGAGAAACTGGGGGTAATGGTAAGTTGCTGACAAACAAAGGTGGGGAAATGACTGCTGAGGCAATGGTTATGGTGACAAATGGCACTGCTCAAGTAAATAGTCTAAAGCAAGTGTTATGGGGTCTGACTCTGATCCCAAAGGCAAAACCTTGAGGGATGCCCATATAAGCAGACCAGATTAAGACAGGATAATGACAGCAACAAGTAAACAAGTACTTTAGACCAGAGAATCCAGTCTAAGCCTTTGCCCTTATATTCTGTTAGCTAATGTGCATGGACCATGCCATGAGGCATATATAAGCTAGCTAAATAAAGGAATAAAGTATAGGAAAAGGGGCTAAAAGTGAAGCTAAATAGAAAGTGTAATATAATATAGAGTAAAATAAGAAGTAAACCTTAACTAGTGGTGTTAGTTCATAACAGGCAGAAGTAGCTAGAACTGATTTTCCAGTCTTAGCCACTTGAGCTCTAATCTAGCATTTATAAGTGTGTACTAAGAATTTTCCCTTAGCCTTGGCTGGGGTCTTGTTCCTTTATAATTATAATAGACTTATTCATTTCTTTATTTGTCTAGTTAAAGCAACTAGCACAAAAGCCCATAAGTTCAAGCAGTAGAGAAAAATACTTCAAGATAGAGTTAGGGTTAGTGTTATAGTTTGATTTTTCATTTTTTGATCACATGACTTTATCTTATCTTTCCACATGATTATCTAATCTTTTATCTTATCTAGGCACATGACAGGTCACATGACAGGTCTAGACCCAGGGCATAGGGTTAGCCTCATGTCTTCAGCCTTGTTTTTATTTCTGTCTTTCTTTTATTTCAAAAGCATCAATTCCTTTCAGCCATTGGCCATTCTCATGGGTGCTTCTCTTCCATTTGATGGTGCCTTAGGGTCTGTGGGAATATTCCCATCAGGGTCCTGGTCTGTGCACCATTCTGTACCATATAAATACTGTAGCATTAGCACATCTCAAGCTCCAGTCTTGAGCACTTGTATTTTTACTGCAGGTGGCCTCACTAGTGGCTCCTTTCATGTTCTCATTATCATTCTGCTTTTGCCCTTGTTTGGGTTTGATTGTCTCATCATTTTTCATCCAATATCAACAACACAACACTTGCTCAAGACTACTATATCAGTTAAGGGTGCTCTTTGCAGAAAAACATTTTTTATGAAGAAAGGATATGCTTGGGGGCACAAGGAGAAGTTAGCAGAGTTTGTGGTAGAAGTAATCACAGGTTTCAGTAATGATCAGTCTGGAAGAGAATCTTTCCAGAAATGTTTTGATGATTTCAAGAGACAGACATTAAAAGATTTCAAGGAGAAAAGAGGCAGGGATAGGAAAGTAGCTATCACTCCTAGGCTTTGCACACTTCACCCCTTTTAATCCCTTAAAACAGTTTCTCACCTTCTGGAAATGGTAGCCAACTGTGTCATCTGCCAGCAATCCTCCTTCCCCATCAATAGAGTTAGATTCAGTCCTTTCCTTTCATGACTCTATCCCATCCCCAGACCAAGAACCCCATCTCTTGTTCTGAAACCTGAGCCCAAAGAATTCAAATATGTCTACAGATCTTGGAGATTTGATGAAAGAGTTGGTGGAAGGATTTATAAAAATAAAAGGGTCAAGTTTGAAGAAGATCTCTGACCCAGGGAAATAAAATGGTGAGAAAAAGGACTGGAGGAGATGGTTTGTTTCAATGTTGGTCTGGCATGTGGAACAAAAGTGGAGGAACAACAGAGAACAGACCACTGCAGTTCTATCTTGGTTAGAAGGCAAGACAACAGGCTATGTGCAAATTATGTATGAGAAGTACATTAAAAAGGAAACCAAGGTAGATGAACACAGAGACATATTGGGGTTAAATACCTGGCCAGATTATGCTGGCATTGCAAGGGAGCTTTGGGCCTATTTTCACATTGATAAGTTGGCTTATGAGGCATTGAAAAATTAGAGTTGTTGAGGCACAGAGGATCAATTGATGAGTATCTCCAGGAATTCAAGGTACTAATGGTGGATGCAGGGGTTAGTGATGACCATGCATTCAAATTAATGCACATGCAAGTGCAATTTCAAGTTTACCAGCAGGTATGCATGCAGGGCATGTCTAAGAATCTGTTGGAGTTTGTACAGGTGGTATGAAAAATAGGTTGGTTATTTGAGAGAATAACTATTGAGCAATCTGCTCCAGCATTCACTCCAAGGTACAATACTCCATGTGTTCCCCCTTCCTCCAATATCTTCACCCCATGATACAATTTCCCTTCCCATTTTACAAATACCAGTGTTTAATCCAGCAGAGGAGCTCTCATGAACATAGATTTCCAGGGAGCAGTGCAAGTCTGCACTTGTTACAGTTGCAGCAAAACAGGACACTTTGCATATGAGTACAGAGGCACTTTCAATCTGGCCACACCAAGGCCCTCTAACAATTTCAGCAAGGGTTCTCAAGGATAACCTCAAGCCCAGAGGCAGCAAAGGGCACAATATATGCAACCAGTAAAGTTCTTAGAGTTTTTGCCCCCTGATTTAAAGGAATGGCAAATGGTGGAACCAGTGGCTCTTGGGCTGGTCTATAATATGGCCAATGTGGCTCGATTCCAAGAAGTCCCTACAGTATCATGGGGTACAATGGAAGAAGCAAGAGCTTACTTCCAAGACATATTTGAATCAGAGAGGAAGCAAAAAGAGGCTTCAGGAAAAGTTTAAGGGACTCAGCTAGGCTAGTAGTTGATGTTCCAGTATGTTTTTCTTTATTTTCTTCTTCTTTTGATGTTAGTACTATAAAATGGAAAAAACTGTTTCATTCCATGATGGCATCTTGATTGAGCATGGCCCCAGACATTGGGTGCTTAATTCCATCAGAAACTATTGACGGACATCTTTTTGTCATAGGAAGCAAAGAAAGAAATGATCTAGCCAAACTATTTAATAGAACAGAATGAGATGAATTAGGTATAAGTATTAAGGTAGATGGAGAAGTACAAGGAAGAGAAGGATTAAAAATGGAATCATGTGGTCTAACCTTTGCTATAGTGGATTCAGGAGCATTAGTGACTTTTATAGATCAAAAGTTCATATGGAAACATGGACTCTATGAAAAAGATCTACCAAAAACATTAAAAGTCTACAATGCAGATGGTACTGAAGGCAACATAGGTAGGATTGTGCACTATGTGGTTATTTATATTTATATAAAAGGAAAAAATGGAAAATGGCACCATGAATGAATTAATGCATATGTTTCTTCTCTAGGAAATCTTGATTTACTTATAGGATACAATTGGTTCACAAGACATAATCCAGATATAGATTGGGTAAACAAGACAATAGATTTTCCACAATGTTTGGCCAATTGTGACATGCATCTCATTTCAAGATAAGTAACAGCTGAAGAACAATCTCAATTGGAAAAAGAATTGCCAAAGAAGCTGTGAAAGTTCATCATGGTCTTTTCACAGCATGAATCAGAATGTATGCCAACAAGAAAACCATGGGATCATGGAGTGGAGTTAAAAGAAAACTTTGTTCTGAAGAAGGGTCAAATCATTCCTCTTGCTCAAGCTGAAATGGACAAAGTAAGGAGTTTTATAGATAAAGAAATGAAGAAAGGGTACATTTGTTCTTCAAAATCTCCTCAAACATCACCTGTTTTCTTTATCAGTAAGAAAGATGGAAGAAAAAGGATGGTAATTGACTATCAATATCTTAATGAATATACCATCAAAAACAATTACCCATTACCATTGATTTCAACACTCATCAATAGGTTAAATGGCATGGATCTTTTTACCACTCTAGATCTTTGCTGGGGTTACAACAATATTCGCATGAAAGAAGGCAATGAGTGGAAAGGAGTGTTCACCACACCTATAGGTGCATTTGAGCCTCTGGTAATGTATTTCAGGATGTGCAATTCCCTGAGTATATTCCAAGCTATGGTAAATGATATTTTCCATGACATGTGGGAACATGTTGTCATATATATTGATGAAATCATGATCTTTACCAAGAACAAGACAAGAGAGCAACATCTAGAAATTGTTGCAGAAGTTTTAGGTCATTTTTGTGACCATGACTTATTTCTTAAACTGTCCAAGTGTCACTTCACTCAATCTCAAGTTGATTATTTGGGCATGGTTGTATCTAAAAAGGGGGTACAGATGCAGCTTAACAAAACTAGTGCAGTTAGGAGTTGGCCAATTCTGAAAACTGTCAAGCAAGTACAAGCTTTTCTTGGTTTAGCCAATTACTATCATCAATTCATTCCAAATTTTGCCAATATTGCCAAGCCCCTCAATTCCCTAACAAAGAAGAATGTCCCCTTTGAGTGAACAGCAGCCTGCATGGTTGCTTTTATCTGTCTTAAAGAAATTCTTACCTCCAAACCCCTTCTTTGTTATTCCAATTCCTCTAAACCAGTTTACATTGAAACAGATGCTTTGGATGTCACTGTCAGAGCAGTTCTGTCCTATTAACATGAAGATGGACTTTGATGACCAGCTGTGTACATTTTCTACTCTTTAGATGAAGCTGAATGCAATTATTCTATTTATGACAAAGAGTTGCTTGCTATTATTCATGCCTTGAAAGATTGGTGACACTATTTAATTGGTTGAGATTCTTTTGAGATCTGGACAGATCACAAAAATCTTGAATATTGAAAATGGCCACAAGATTTGTCTGCTTGTCAAGCTCATTGGCAAATTATTCTTGCTGAATTCAATTTCACTTTATGTTATAAACCAGGTTCTACCAATGGACAAGCAGATGTGCTCTCCAGAAGACAGGACCATTTTGACAACAAACTGGACATTAATAAACAAATCATCATGCTTCCTCCAGATGTTTTTAAATGTGTACTTTCTCTCTCTTCTTCTTTCTTTCCTCATATTCAGCAAGCATCAATGGACTTATATCTTCCTTCCCATTGGTATTATAGTTCAGAACAAAAAGTTTATTTAAATGACAGAAAACAAATTTTTGTACCAAAAGAGCTATGTATTGAAGCTCTCAATTTATTTCATTCTTCACCTTTAGTTGGTCATGCTGGTCAAGGTCATACTAGCCAGCTTTTATCTAGATATTATTATTGGCCAGGTCTCCATGAAAATGTTGCATATTTTATTTTTTATTGTTCAACATGTGCAACATCCAAGGGATCAGAAATGGTCATTCCTATTCATACTCTTCCCACTGCTTCAGCTCCATGGGAAGATATCTCTGTGGATTTTATTACTGGACTTCCAGTTTCAAAAGGTTTTGATGCTATTATGGTTACAGTGGACAGATTCTCAGAAGAAGTTGTCTTTGTTCCTTGTGTTTCTTTTCTTTCTTCTCTTTATGTTGCAGAACTTTTCAGGGATCATGTATGGTCCAGACACAGACTTTCTAGCACTATTGTTTCAGATCAGGGACTGCAATTTGTATTAGAGTTCACAAAACAGTTAAACAATATTTTGCAGATCAAGCAGAAACTTTCAATGGCATATTATCCAAGAATAGATGGATAAACAGAATGGATCAATCAGGAATTAGAACAGTATTTGAGGAACTTCATAGCAAAACAGCAGGATACTTGGGCAGATTGGCTCAAAATAGCAGAATATCATCACAACAATTCATATTTGACCTCTATCAAGACATCACCATTCAAAATAACCAAAACATATCATCCATGGCTTGGTTTCAAGGCTCCTACATCAGAAAATCCATCATCTCACTTTCTATGAAACATGTCCAAATCATTTAAAGAAGTAAAGAAAGCATTGGAGAAAATGAAAGAAAAAATGGAAAAGCAGAATAAGCAAAGCACACCATCATATGTCAAAGGCCAGCAAGTTCTGCTTTCTACCAAGAATTTAATGCTTCCATATCCCTCAAAAAAGTTGACCAAAAAGTGGATTGGACCATTTGAGATTTTAGAAGTTATTCTGCACACAGTTCATTTGTGTTTACCAAAGACAATGTGAATTCATTCTACAGTCAATATATCTCAAATCAAACCATATCTTCCATCCCTTCAAGGTCAAGATATTCTCATACCAGATCCTATTATCATCACAGAGGAAGGTCATGCAGAATATGAAGTTGATTATATTGTAAACTCTCAAGTTAAAAGAGGAAAACTCAAATATCTGGTTTATTGGACTGGATATGGTGAATCTGATCATACTTGGCAAACTAAAGATGATTTAGCCAATTCACTGGATCTTATTGAAAAGTTTCACAAGCTTTATTCCTCTGCCCCTAGATGACTATTTAACCTCAACCTCCTGTCTTTTCATTCAATGTTTATGCTGTATGAAAATCATACTGAAGTGGCTCCTTTATTCATATCTCATCTGAAATCCTTGATTTAAAAAGGGGATAGTATTATAGTTCAAATTTTTATTTTCTGATCACATGACTTTATCTTATCTTTCCATGTGATTATCTAATCTTTCATCTTATCTAGGCATGTGATGGGTCACATGACAGGTCTAGACCCAGGGCATAGGGTTAGCCTCATGTCTTCAGCCTTGTTTTTATTTCCATCTTTCTTTCATTTCAAAAGCATCAATTTCTTTCAGCCATTGGCTATTCTCATGGGTGCTTCTCTTCCATTTGATGGTGCCTTAGGGTCTGTGGGAATATTCCCATCAGGGTCCTGGTCCATGCACCATTCTGTACCATATAAATACTGTAGCATTAGCATGTCTCAAGTCCCAGTCTTGAGCACTTGTATTCTTACTGCAGGTGGCCTTACTAGTGGCTCCTTTCATATCCTTATTATCATTCTGCTTTTGCCCTTGTTTGGGTTTGATTGTCTCATTGTTTTTCATCTGATATTGACAATGCAACAGTTAGAATAAGTTCTTTTTTTTTAGAATTACTACTTTCTACTAAAACATAACTTTGCATTGGTGTTAAAACTTGTACTTTTCTTGCTATACCAATATAACCCATGCATAAACTCCAGAGATTTTTGGAAGATCTGGAGGTTTTTAAAGAAGATTGAGTAGAGTTATGTTGGTCAGATGGAACTCAGCTTTACCTTATATGATATGCCCTTGTACTTTGCAGTGTTCCAATTTACAAAGGAATCAGTCATGAAGAAAAGGGTAGTCTTAACACTTGATATGGAAGATAGGCAAGATGAGAAGAATCAAGCCTAGTTATGAGGGTGGGGCCATACAATTCCTTCAAGGATATCACTTAGCTCTAGAGGTACTACAGAGTACCCCAGAGTATCAGAGTAAGCCCAAGTGCTTGGGCAGAGTGAAAATAAAGACAAGACAAGGATATTTTTGTCAATATTCATACTAAGATATAAGATACAGAACTACAGTACTTATATCTTAGAGGGCAGAACTATCTAAAAATATAGCAAAATAAGACAGGTGTAATCTCAGAAGTAAAACAGGTGTCTAAGTATCTAATAGATGAATGGAGATATCAGAGAAGACAATATCTAATTATGTCAGACTGAAATTGAAAGATAATAGAAAGAAGCAAAAGGAAAACAGAAACAGGAACAGAGAGTGAAGCAGAACTAAGTACAGAGTAGTGGCAGAGTGGTCCAGAGAAGATGAAGTAAATCTAAGGTAGTATGTACTGAGAACAGAGATCAGAATTAGAGCAGAACAGAAATGGAGTATTAGAGAAGCTTGTACTGCTGGCAAGGCAGAGAGTATATAAGCATAGCTAAAGTGGGATTGTATAATGACAGAGGGCCAGAGTTGCATGGAGAAAAGTCAGAGGGCTAGATTAGCCTAATGGATGCATAGACCAAGTGTAATCTGAATTGAAATTAAGTTAGAATTATAGAATATAACAATTGACCTTTTTTTTAACTCTAATCTAGGGCCCTTGGTAAGTGCTTCTTTTACTGCTATCTGTTATGGTGGCAGTTTAGCACACTGTGCAGATGAGCTGATAAACCCTAATCTGGTCCTTGGAGTTGTGCTGGTGTTGATGTTGGTGTTGATATGAAGAATGGATGGTAAGATAATAGAGGCCTGTCACTATAGGTGAACCAGGACTTAAAAGAGAGAAGAATTTCTGGGTAGCTAAGCCTTTGACCAGTTATCAACTAGCATTTGGTGTATGATGGTAAGAGAAAGCTTCTCTGTGTGGTTACTTGATTTAGCCTTGTTGGCTCAGTACTTGATTTAAAGATGCATGTTTTAGCACACAAGCCCAAGTAATGGTAGCTTTGAGCAAGTGTTATGGTGGCAGTTCAGCACACTGTGCAAATGAGCTAATAAACCCTAACCCAGTCCTTGGATTTATGCCAGTGTTGATATTGGTGTCAATATGAAAAATGAATGGTAAGATAATAGAGGCCTGTCACTATAGGTGAACCAGGACTTAAAAGAGAGAAGAATCTCTGGGTAGCTAAGCCAAAGGAGCTAGATTCAAACACAAGCTAGTATTGGTGACTATAGATCAACACAAGTAAGACAAGTGCTTAAAGCTGGGGAGCTAAGAGCTACATGGGCAGTCTACTTATAGTATCTAGGATGGCACATAGACCATCAAGTCCAGCCAGGATAAATACTAAAGAGGTAACTGGGCATAGGGCAAGGGTAAAGGGTATGACTAAATGGCCATGTATATCAAGGGTCTGGAATGGAAGAGAAGTACAAAAATGGAAAGGAAGACTGCAGGGTCAACAGATATGAAGACAGCATCTTAGCATTGAGGTCAAGGAGATCCCATCTGGATCTCTGCCACAGATCAGATCCATCAATCTAGATCCAGATCTAAGATCCAAGATCTGATGTCATCTAGATTAGATTGGGAGATACCATCATCTGAGATTGCTGCTAATCCTGTGCTAACCCTTTAGTTGAGGTATACTTTGAATAAGACTAATCATAGCCTAGGGTTTGGCTCAATATGGCATAGGAGTTTCATGGTCACATGCTTGTCATGTGACTCTTGTGCATTTGAACTATTTGTTCATAACACTATCTGGATTTTGAACTAGTGGCCAGAAACTAGGCAAGAATATAAAAAAATGAGCCTTTATAATAATTAAAAAGAAATAAATTCTAGTTAAAGATTAAAGGATTGCCTCTTTAATAATTACTTGATAAAAGTAAACTAGGCTTTAAGTAAGCAAGACTGGAGAGACTCCAGCTCCTATCCTTAGCCTGTTATATACTGGCACTACTTATTACAAACTAACACTACTTAGCTAGGATTTACTTTTATCTTTACCCTATACTAGCTTTCTTTCTCTATTTAGATCTGCTTTAGCCCCTTTCTTATGCTCTATGTCTTTATTTAGCTAGTTCATATATGTCTTATGGCATAATCCCTGCACATTAGCTAATAGTATATAAAAGCAAGGGCTTAAACTGGATTCTCCAGTTTAAAGCACTTGTTTTATGATTGCTCTTCTTTTATATGGATACTTCTCAAGGCTATCTTTTTCTTTTGGGGTTTAAGTCCCTAATACTACTTAGCTAAGGGTTATTTTTCATTTTTACCCTAAGTTAAGTTCTTTTTCCTATTTAGTACCACTTTAGCCCCTTTTCTTAATCTTATCTTATCAGATACCATAACATATGTCAGATCTAGCCTGGCCTAGATCTTTCATTTCATTATAGCATAGCCTTTCTTTAATGTCATTGAAATGCAACTAGAGATGTGTTGATCTAAAACTAACACCTAGCCTTGGTATGTGCTAACTGATAGATCCTGGGTAATGCTTTTAGACTAGTGGCACCAAACTAGGCAAAGTAAAGAAAAAATAAGAGCCAAGAGAATCAAGAATAACAAAGGTTCAAGTGCACAAGACTGGGAAAACCCAGGCTTGAGCTGACCTTCTTTTATATTGTTACAGAATGTGCACAGACCATCTAAATGGTGCTGGCCCTAAAGTATTGTACAGTAAGCCATCCAATAGCAATAAAGGAGTGGGGACCTAGAAATACATGAGCTAAACATGAGATATGACAGCAGAGCCTAGATTGCTCTAGACTTGTACCTTTGTGAAGATGTGAAGTGTGACAATGTGACAAGGTGAAATTGTGAAATTGTGAAGATGTGAAAAGGTCATGTGATGTGACAATGTGAAAAGCTACAGTAGTATAAAGATAAGTTCAAAAAGAGTAAAAATGAAAAAGTGCATTATAATACTACCCTGTCTTTAAATCTGAAATTCCAGATGAGACAAGGCTAGTGAAACAGATGTTGTCAAATTTGTATATGGTTTGAAACAAGAATGAAAGTCATGGAGTGACAGACCACAAAGTTTTTATAAAGCAGATGGATTACACAGATGAAAAGATGATATAGCTTGTGGTGAATTATTTAAATGCTCTTCTGGTTCCCATGTATGATCCAATGCATTATATCCTTTCCAGTGAACAAGATATTCCAGTTTCCCATTCTTTAATCATAAGTCTACCACATAATCAACTTCCCATTCTTCATGTCCTTCTTCTGTGATGGCAATGGGATCAGGACAAATTACAGGTTGTTGCAGGAGAGGGTCATAATAGGGTTTGACTCACAATATATTGATAACTGGGTGAATGTGAATATTAACTGGAAGTTGTAATTTAACTGCATTGGGAAGGATATTGATGATTATATAAGGACCAATCCATTTTTGTGATAATTTCTTGGATGGATATGGAAGAGTTAAGTGCTCTGTGGACAACCAGACTTTGTGGCCAATCTGGTATTTAGGAGCTTTTGAGCATTTTGATTCAGCTACATGAATCATCTTTTCTTTAGCTTTTTTCAATGACTCTTGTATCTAAGTATTGGTTCTTTGGAGTTCTTTTGCAAATCCATGTGAAACCTTGTCTGTTTTAAATTCTAGTCTTGGTGAAAACTTCTTGGTGATGGCAAAGGGAGTGGATCCTGTTGCCATAGAGAAAGCATTGTTATGAGAGAACTCTGCTATCTTTAACCAATCTGCCCAAGTTTCTTGTTTCTTTGCCACGAAGGTACACAAATATTGTTTTAATTCACAATTTATCCTTTCTGTTTGACCATCTGTTTGAGGGTGAAATGAAGTGGAAAGTTTTTGATGTATATCAAGGGAGTAACACAACTCTTGTGTGAAAGCTGAAGCAAATTGAGGTCCTCAATCTGAAACAATAGATGATGGCAAGCCATGTCTTGACCAAACATGATCACAAAATAGTTTGGCTAAATCTGCTGAAGAAGTGGTTGAAAAACAAGGAATAAAAACCACTTCCTTAGAAAATCAATCTACTACCACT
>JBBPKN010001695.1:0-13213 GCA_038089275.1 Pulveroboletus cf. rosaemariae | reverse complement strand
TAAAACTTAGAGAGGAGTACAATGTTAATTCATAAGGCAAGTCATGAGACTTAAAGAGAGAATCAAGTATGATTGTTAATGTTATTTTATGGTTAATATTCAAACTAAGGTACAAGATACAGAACTACAGTACTTATACCTTGAAGAAGCAGATTATCTAAAGAAGGAAAGAAGTTGTGAAAGGAGTTGTCTCATAAGTGAAGCAGGTGCCAATGCATCCTGGATATGAATGGAGATGTCAGGGAAGACAATGTCAAATAATGTTAAACTGAAACTAAATAATAACAGAAAGAGGTGAGAAGAAAAAGAAATAGGAATAGGAAATGAGATCAGAGGAACTATAGAGTTGTATCAGAATGGTACAGAGTTAATATATGAAGTTGTAACTAGCATTAGATAGAAAGGGACAGAGGTAAGAGAAACCAGGCAACACATAGCTTAGAAGCATAAAAGCAATCAGAGTTGCATCAGAGACAAAGTGGAGTTGACTCATTGGCATGGGATATAACAAACACCTGTGGTAGCATTAGGGGCATTGTTGTAAGCAAATTCCATGAGGGGCAGGAGTTTAGACCAGTTGTCTTGCTAATAGTTGCAATAAATGCATAGATACTGCTCTAGAGTTTGATTTATTCACTTAGTTTGACCATTACCTTCTGGATAATAGTCAGAGGTAAAATGGAGGCAGATGTTAAGGGCATGACCTAGAAAATGGAAGAAATGGGAGATAAACTTGGAACTGTGATCAGAGATGATGTAAGAGGGAACTCCATGTTTGAAGAAGACATGAAGTAGGAAGAGTTTAGCAAGCTCTAGAGAGGTCACATTATTGTTTGTAGGAATGAAGATGCACTGCTTTAATAGGCAATTGAAATGCCTTCTTGGCATTGCTGCCTTTCTAACCCTAATTTTGGTAAGTGCTTCCTCTTCTGCTATCTGGCTTTTGTGCTAGTGGCCAGGAACTAGGCAAGATGCAAGTAGATGAGCCTATATAAGGATAGAAAAGAACAAAGCCTTATCCAGGCTTCAGTGGGGTTCTAAAGAATTACTTGGGAAAAGCCAAACTAAGCTTCAAATAAGCAAAACTGGAAAAAACCCAGCTTGCCACCCTAGCCTTTATATATTCCAGAGACTAGTGCATGGACCAGGTACTCTATGTACACTAGTATGAAATCTCTTACTATAAATGAAAACTGGGAATAAAGCATGATTAAGGAATAACTAACTACCTGTAGAAAGCCATGAGAATAAGCAGATATTAAGTAGAATAGAAGTGCAGGGTTGAACATAACTATACCATGAGGATGGAAATCTCTGCCACAGATAAGGTTCAATCTAGAGATCTGCCACAGATATATCTTAGATTCAGATCCAGATCTAAGAAGATCTATGAAGATAGAGATCTGGGCATAATCAGGGAAGATCCTGGAATGATCCATGTCAGGTAATCTGTTATGTGACTACTACAAGGGTAAACTCTAAGAAAGAAGGAAATTACAGACTAGAATTCCACTTAAGTGATTTCTTGTGCATGATTGTTATATAAGGCTGTTAAAACATATATCAAGTACAGGTATACTGTTAAAACTTATACCCATTAAATGAAACCCTTATGGCTAGAGAATGAAGATTAGGTTCTAGTGCCTTGGTAATGTATGAACCTGAGAGAAGGTTGTACTCCAGAAACTCTGGAGATGCCCAGAGACTTCTGAAGGGATTTAGAAAGGGTTTCATTGATTGAACAGGACTCAGCTTCACCTTATGTGGTGTGCCCTTGCACTTTCCAGTGTTCTAATTTACAAAGGTATTGAAGGTTGAAAAGAGAGCATTCTTGATGCTCAACAAGAGAGACAGGCAAGACAAGAAAAGTCAAGCCTAGTTATGGGGGTGGGATCTTATGATTCCTTCAAGGATACCAATTGGCCCTGAAGGTGCTCTGGAGTAATCCAGAGGATCAGAGTGAGCCTAAGGGCTCAGGCAGAGTAAGGATAATAACAAGGGGATGTTTATATCAATATTTGTACTAAGGTACAAGATACAGAACTATAGTACTTATACTTTAGAGAGGCAGAACTATCCAAGAGTGTAACAAAGTAATACAGATGCAAACTTAGAAGCAAAGCAGATGTCTAAATATCTAAGAAATAAATGGAGATGTTAGGAAAGACAATGTTCAATTATGTCAGACTGAAACTGAAGGATAACAGAAAGAAATAAAGGGTAATGGAAACAGTAATGGAAACAGTAACAGTAACAGTAACAGTAACTAAGAGTGGAACTAGGAATGGAGTTATAGCAGAGTAATCTGGAGAAGGTGAAGTGAAACTAAGGTAGTTCTTAAGTGGGAATAGAGATAGAACTAGAAACAGAATAGAGTAGAGCAGGAGCAGAGGCCAGGGAAGTATATGCCAATGAAAGAGCAGAAAGTGTATATGTGTTATACTAGGCCTCGGTAGGGACAGGTGTAGACCTTGCTGTGAAAAGTGGAGGAGGCTCTACCAAAGATAAGCCTTGAGAAAAAGTGGAAGGAAACAAATAAAGTGTTGTGCCTTAGTGGTACCAGCTACACTCCCAGGAATGTACCAAAGTCAGACACTGATGACTCTCTGGAAAAGTGCCAGGACACAAGTAGTGGATTCCAAGTACTAGGTACAAGGACAAGAAGATATGAGAACTGTGAGGTAATTGCAAGGTAGAAGTAGCATAAGGAAAGAGGAGACAGGAAGTACACTACTTTATAGTACAGTCAACAAGGTTCAAGTGGAGACAACTAAGGTAATCATGCTGACAAATAATGAGTAAGGTATCCATGTGAAAGTGGATGGAAAGTGATGGAATGATTATAAGTCAGCTGGTTGAGAGATAGAAGGCCTGGGCAAAGAGCATAACAAAAAAGCAGTCTGAACAAGGCCAGAGTACAAGAAGAATGGAATCTATATGAAAAGTTGAACAAGAAAGCACCCAAGGTGTGAGAAGAGCAGAAGCTATGCAGTGAGACAAGGAAGAAAGGGAAAAAAAGAGGAAATTATAACAATATATGTAGCTGAGTTGGAGTAAAATGGTGATAAAGGGCTGGAGTTGCCTGGAGGGAAGTCAGAGGGCTAGATTAACTTACTGGGTATGAGAACCAGTTGTAAGCTGGGTTAGAATTGGGTCAAAGGTACAGGATATAACATAGGCCTAGATAGGGACTAGTGTAGATCTTGCTGGTAAGGAATGAGGAAGACTCTATCAAAGATAAGTCTTGTGATGAGTGGGTAAGCAACAAATAAAGTGTCATGCTTTGAGGAACTGGCTACAGATGTGGGGTTGTGCTGAAGTTGGATGCTAGAATAACTGAGTGCTTTAGATTGGAGAGTGCCAGGTCATAACAAGTGGATTCCAGATACTAGATATAAAGACAGGAGTATGCAACTAATTGCAAGGTAGAAGTAGCATAGAGAGAGAAGGAAGAAGAAGCATGCTACTTTATAGTACAAGGAATAAGGTTTGGATGGAGATATAATGAGTAATCTAGCTAACATGTGATAAGTAAGTTATTCATGTGAAAACAGATGGAAAATAATAGAATGATTATGTGTCAGCTGATTAAGAGATAGAACACCTGGGCAAAGGATGTAACAAGAGAGCAACCTAGACTGGATTAGAGCATGAGAAGAGTGGAAGTCTATTGTGGAAAATAAACAAGAAAGTACCCAGGGTACATGAAAAGCAGAAGCTATGAGAAAAGAAAAGAGAAACAAGAAATCATAACATTATCCCCCTGCTAGAGGTGAAGGACCCCTTAAACCCTTAAAAGGCATTATAGAAGGGGTCTGGGGAGCTGGTGATGTTGGCCCAGCCAACCTCATTAATAACATTGTCACAGAAGTCATTATTAGTGTGATATGAAGGAGGAGGGGGTGACAGAGCTGCCAGAGGGCAGTGGTATGAACCCTGGGAGCAGCAAAAGCATTGGAAGGAGCAGAAGGATCTGCAAGAGGAGTTGTGTAATGAGCCACAGGAAGAGGAGGATATAGAGGAGAAGATGAGGAGGTCAGTGACATATTGCTGAGCAGGACAGTAAGCCTGAGTATGTCCAGGGTGCCAATGGAGGCAGTAGGGGCACTGGTAGGAAGAACAGTTAACACAGATGTGCTCTAGGCAGTGGCAGTGAAAACAGGCTTTATAAAAGTGAGGGTGAAAAGGAAAAAGGTGATCATCACTGTGAAGGCCAGTCCACTAGGCTGCAGCACATTTGAGGGCAGTGAGCTCATTATCATTGAAAGGGAAGGAAGAGGCAGAAGGGGTGGATGGAGTATAGTCTTGAGTGGCTGCAAGCTTGCATATATAGTGATCAAGATCCACCAGGAATATGCTCATTTCTAACTGATAAGTGAGTGTCTCTGTTATAGTCTGCATTTTTCAACTTTTGATCACATGATCTTATCTTATCTTTCCACGTGGTTATCTAATCTCTTATCTTATCAGGTCATGTGACAGGTCACATGACAGGTCTAGACCCAGGGCATAGGGTTAGCCTCATGTCTGCAGCCTGTATTTTATTTCCATTTTCTTTCATTTTAAAAGCCTCACTTCTTTTCAGCCATTGGCTATTCTCATGAGTGCTTCTCTTCTTTTTGATGGTGCCTTAGGGTCTGTGGGAATACTCTCATCAGGGTCCTGGTCCATGCACATTTCTGTACTATATAAATACTGTAGCTTTAGCATATCTCAAGCCCCAGTCTTGAGTACTTGTATCATCTAGTACAGTGTTCACTCATATACTCTATTGCTTTACTCTCATCCAAACTGACCATCATAGCCCTTGATTAGGGTTTATAGCTCCTCTGTACACTATCCAATATTGCTCACCATAATAGTCTTAATGTTTAAGAGAAGTTTGCAGTGGATGAAGGTAAGAAGGGCTTGGGCAAAGGAGATTCTGGCATTGGGGATCTGAGTGAGGGCAGCAGCAAGAAAAGGGAGACAAAGAAGCTGCATGTAAATCTGGTATATGAGCTAGAGGGGCAAGAACATATTGAAGTAGAAGCCAATGGGAATGGCAAGATGGGAGTTTATGATAAATGTCATGACATAATGTAAATACTCCTGCATGGGAGCACCAGGGTAAAGGGCATGGGCAGAGAGTGGGAGGTCAACACTAAGTATACTACCAGAGGTGATATCAATAGCAGAAGGGGAGACTGGGATAGGTATGATAACAGCAGGGCCAATGGTAATAGCAGGGGAAGAAGCTTTGAATTCTGTTATGCTAGGCCTGGGTAGGGACTAACATAGACCTTGCTGGTGAGAAATAAGGGAGACTCTACAAAAGATAAGTCCCATAAACAAGGGATAGGCAACAAACAAAGTGTTGTGCCTCAAGAATACCAGCTACAAGTGCAGGGTTGTGCTGAAGTTGGATGCTGGATAACTTGCTTTAGACTGGAGAGTGCCAGGTCACAATCAAGTGGATTCCAGGTACTAGATATGAGGACAAGGGGATGTGAAGACTGTAAGGTAAGTCACAAGGTAAAAGTAGCATAAAGAAAGTGGAGACTGAAAGTACACTACTTTATAGTACAGTTAATAAGGTTCAAATAAAGACAACTATCATAATCATGCTGACAGATGATGAGTAAACTCTCTGTGTGAAAACAGATGAAAAGAGATAGAACTATTATTAGTCAGCTGATTGAGAGATAGAATACTCAGGCAAAGAGTATAACAAGAGAGTGGTCTAGACAGAGCTAGAGCATGAGAAAAGTAGAATCTACTATGAGAAAGTGAACAAGGAAGTATCTGGAGTGCATGAAAAGTGGAAGCTAGAAGTCAAGACAAGAAAAAAGAGTGAAAGAAAAGAGGAAATCATAACATTACCCCCCTAATAGGGGTGAAGGACCCTCAAAACCCTTGAAAGGCATCATGAAAAGAGCCTGGGGAGCTGGTGATGTTGGCCCAGCAACCTCATTGATGATATTGTTATAAAAGTCATTGTTAGTGTGATAGGAAGGAGGAGGGGGTGATAGAGCTGCCAGAGGGCAGTGGTATGACCCCTGTGAGCCACAGGAGCCATGGAAACATTGAGAGGAGCAGGAAGACCTGCAAGAGGAGATGTGAGAGGAGCCACAGAAGAAAGAGAAGGCCAATAAGGAGACAAGGGGGTTAATAACATGGTGTTGAGCAGGGCAGTTAGCCTGGATATGTCCAGAGTGCCAGCAGAGGTAGTAAGGGCATTGGTAGGAGGGGCAGTTGATATGAATGTGCCCCAGGCAGCAGCAGTGAAAACAGGCTTCATGAAAGCAAGGGTGAAAAGAAGGGAGATGGCTATCACCATAAAGGCCAGTCCACCAGGCTTTGGCATGTTCTAAAGCAGTAATCTCATCATCATCAAGAGAGAATGAGGATGCTGAGGGTATGGAAGGAGTATAGCTGTGGGCAGTGGCAAGCTTGTACATATATCTATCAAGGTTGGTTAGAAATTCACCCATCTCCAACTGGTATGTGAGGATCTTGATGTTAGAGAGAAGTTTGCAATGAATGGACATAAGAAGGGCCTGGGTAAGGGAGATCTGAGCATTGGGAATGCAAGCAAGGGCAGTGGAAAGAAGAGGTAGATGGAGGAGCTGCATATAGATCTGGTAAATGAGCCAGAGTGGGAAGAACATGTTGAGGTGGGAGTTGATGGGGACAGCAAGGCAGGAGTTCATAATGAAAGTCATAACATGATAAGAGTATTCCTGGGTTGGGGCACTGCAATGAAGGGCATGTATGGAAAGCAGGAGGTCAATGCTGAGAATTCCAGCAGATACAGTGTCAATGGCTGGAGGTGGAATAGGGATGGGGGTGATGATGGCAGGGCCAATAGAAATAGCAGGGGGCAAGGCTATAAATTCCTCTGGAGCAAGGAAGGAAAGAGGGGATGAGAAATGGATGTCAGTATAGCTAGGTAAGGAGGGGAACAGGAAAGGCTCAGCAGAGACTTCCTCAGTAAGAAGCTGGGATGAGAATGCAGGTAGAGTGTTGAGGGGGGTGTTGCAGGAATAGAAGCCTTGGTCAACAGAGAAAGTCATGGTTATTTGCAGGAGTGGGTGGTTTTCTTGATGGTAATGCAAGGGAGAGAAGCAACTTGGGAAAAATGATGAGGGTAAAGGAGTTTATACTCATCCAGAGTGGAGTGGAAACATTTCAGGTTCCACTTGGATTTCTATGAGTTGTCTTCTGCTAAGTATCCTTTCCATCAGATCAGGAACTGGCAGTTACCTGGGGGACCTCAATGTTTTAATATCTGCTCAATTTCATATTTCTCCTCACCTTCTATTAGGTCTGGAGGTGGAGTAGAAAAGTTCTTTCTATGAATGTTGTTTTTGTGATAGGGTAATAACAGCAATGTGTGGAATATGGGGTGGATCTTCCATGTAGATAAAAGGCAGAGGTGGTAGGTGATAGGGAACAGGACCTTTGTGATGGTGAAAGGTCCTTCCCATTTGGATGAGAATTTGGGGTAAACAACAGCCCATTTCAAATTGTGGGCTTCTAACCACATCTTATCTTTTTTGATAAATGGGGAAAAGGTGAAGCAAATGTGGGACACCATAGTTTGGCAGGCTAGATCATGTGCAGTGAGGGCTTTGTCACATATGGTGAGAAGTGCCTTAGTGTAATCAGCAACAGCAGGCATCAGTGATTTGTTAATGAGAGAGGAAAGGGCATGGGATTCATATCTCATTATAAGATAGAATGGAGATTGCCTAGTGATGAAGTGGAGGTAGTAATTGTGAACAAATTTGGCATGGGTAATAGAGTTAGCCCATCTGATGGAGTTGGACCCACAGTAGATGTGGATGTATGTCTCAATCTCCTGGTTAACTTGTTCAGTTTTACCATCAGACTGAGAATGATATGTGATGAAGAGGGATAAATTATACTCAAGGAGTTTTCTAAGCTCCTTAGTGAAGGCAGATGCAAAATGGGGGCCATGGTCAGAGATGATCTTGTTGTATAGCCTGTATTAGAGGTAGACTTTGTGAAAAAACAGGGTGGCAATGCCCTGTGCAGTAATGGATTTCTTGAAGAGGCAAAGAATTACCCCCTTTATAAGCCCATGGTTGACTATGACCAACAAGACATCAAAGTTAGAGGAAGGTGGGAGATTAGTGATAAGATTGCAAGAGATCTGTTAAAAGGAACAGGTGGTGGTGGAATGAATAGAAGAGAGAGTGGGTGTAGATGGATGAATATTTGCCTTGTTCTATTGGCAAATGGGGCAACCAGCAATGTAGTTGTGGATGAAGATGGCAAGGCCAGGCCACCAGAATTCAGTGGAGACAAGTTGGTGAGTTTTAAGGTAGCCAGGGTTGTTATGGTATTGGACTTAGTATAACTTGTTCTAACCCTAAATGGTATGGCCTTGAGAGGGTGTGTCAGTATTGGTGTTGGTCTTAATTGGAATAAATGAAAGAAGATGGTGAATACTCAAGGTAGCAAGCCCTGAGGAGCCATCACACTAGTATCCAGAGAAAGCTACTGGTATTGTGACTAACTAGGAGTGAGAACTAGAGAGTGATATGGATAACAAAGTGGTCAAAGCTAAGGGCTATGTACTATATCTCACTAAGTATTTATACCTATCCTGCTAGTACACAGACCATCTCTGGGGCATAGAGAACTACCATAAATAGGAATAGGGCATAGGGTGTGCTTACTGAGAATATAACCAATGGGCCATGCAGATAAGGGATATATAAAGAGGCTATGTAGGAATGTGTCATATCCTGGACCTCCAACCTGAATTCCAACCCCATTCTGACCCAGCTTACAATTGGTCTTCACACCTAGTAAGCTACTCCAGCCCTCTGACTCCCCTCTAGGCAACTCTGGCCCTCTATCACCATTCCAGTCTTTCCCAGCTATGCATGTACACTTCTCATCCCTCAGTTATATGCTTCTCTGGGCTTCTGCTCCCACTTTGCCCCATTCTGCTTCCAGTCTATTTCTGCTCCAGTTAAGTACTATCCTAGTTCCCCTTTGTTATCTCCAGACTGTCCCAATATAACTCCATTACTGTTACCAGTCATTTACTGTTACCATCATTGTTACTCTTCCTATTCCATTCCTGTTCCTTGCTTTCCCCTGTTTCATCCTGTCACCCTTCAGTTTCAGTCTGACATGATTGGACACTGTCTTTCCTGATATCTCCATTTGTTTCCTAGATATCTAGACATCTGCTTTACTTCTGAGTTTGCACTTGTCTCATTTTGTTACACTTCTAGATAGTTCTGCCTTGCTGAGATATAAGTACTGTAGTTCTGTATCTTGTACCTCGGTATGAATATTGACAAAAACACCAGAAAACCCTCTTGTCATTGTCCTCACTTTGCTCAAGCCCTTGGGCTCACTCTGACCCTCCAGGTTACTCTGGAGTACCTCTGAGGCCAAGTGATATCCTCAAAGGAGTTGCAAGATCTTACCCCCATGACTAGGCTTGACTCTTCTTGTCTTGCCTGTCTCTCCTGTTGAGCATAGAGACAGCCTTATCACCCACCTCTGACATCTATGTAAATTGGGACAACAGAGAAGTGCAAGGATGCACCACATAAGGTGAAGCCAAGTCCTGTTTGACCATTGAAACCCTTTCTAGATTCCCCTGGAGTTCTGACCTTTCTTCAGTGTCAAGGGTTTCATTTAAAAAGGAACTGGTTAAAAGTATACTTGTCTTGGTATAGGTTTTAACAGTCTCCTTTTTAGTGGGATGGAAAGTTTTAACAGAATGGAAGTGTCAGGGTTTAGAGTAAGCAGAGATTAAACCATGCCCTCAACCATAAAGTCAAGGAGATCTCATCTAGATCAAGATCCAGACTCATTAGAGATGTAATTGGAAGATGCATCTGTTATCTGAGATGCTAGATTCAACCATATAAGCTGTGCTTTTAACCTAATGAGGACTCTAAATAAACAACTTAGCCATATCCTAGGGTTTGTTCTTGTTTGGCATATAAGTCTCATGATCATGTACTTGTCATGTGACTCTTCTGCTAGCAAACTGTTTGTTCATAACAAGGGTAACCAGCAAAGGGGTGGTCATGGCAGCATTAAAGGATTTTGTGGCAGAGATTAATTGAAGAAGGGATGAAAACATGGTTGTGAAAAGTGAGTAACCCATCAACCTCCTTCCAGTTGGAGGTACAAGAACAAAGGAATTTCTCATTGGCAGTGACATCCTGTTTCTGAAAAATGGAGAGGCAGAGGAGGTCACCAGTTTGGTGTTGCTTGATGTAAGCAGCAAGGTCAGCATCAATATGATTAACAAAAAGCTTTGGAGGAAGCAGGGTAACTTCCTAATTATCCTGGAAAGTATCAGAGCAAAGGTTAGGATGGCAAGAGAGGGCATTAGGCCCAGCAAGGGAAGTACTGGCAATGTGTGATAGTTGCAGGTTGAAGTTGGTGATGTCAAGGAGCCAGCAAGCCTGGCAATGATTAAGTTTCTGCAGGGATTTAAAATACATTAGGTTTTTATGGTTAGTGAAAACCTGGACAGGGGAGGAGGAGCTGAGGAGGTATTGCCTCTAGGCTTTCAGAGCATGAATGACTGCAAGGAGTTTGCAGTCATAGATATTATAATTCTGCTCTGTGGCAGAGAAGGTCTGGGAAAGATAAGAACAGGGGTGCCAATTCCCATTCTTGTCAGTTTGAAGGAGAATATCATCAGAGGCATAGACATAGGCATCAGTGGCAATGGCAAAGGGACAAGCAAGATCTGGCATTTGAAGGACTGGTTGAGATAGAAAGATTGCCTTGAGTAAGTCAAAGACTTTCTGTGCAGCAGGAGACCAAGACCAGGCCATAGCCTTCTTAGTGAGATCAAGGAGGGGGTAAGTAATGGTAGAGTAGTTTGGAATGAACTATCTATAGAAATTAGCAAAGCCAAGGAATGAATGTACATTCTTGACTTTTGAGGAAGTTGGCCATTGTGAAATGCTGGCAAGTTTGACAGGGTCCATGGTAAGTTTGCCAGAATGTATGATTATCTCAAGGTATTTAACTTGGGGAACAGTGAAGGTATATTTCTCTAGTTTGAGGTGAAGATCAAGTTCTGCCATCTGTTGAAGAATGTGGAAGGTTTGTTCCTGATGGGTGTTAGCATCAGGGAAGAAGATAAGGAGGTCATCTATGTAGATAACAACCCATCCTTCAGCAATTATGTCTTGAAAGAAGTTATTTGAGAATTGCTAAAACATGGCAGGTGAGTTATTCAGACTGAAGAACATCACTATGGATTTGAAAAGCCCCTTATGAGTAATAAAGGCAGCCTTCCATTAGTGTCTGTCTTCGATATGGACATTGTTATATTGTTATAAATATTGCAACATACTCTGGGGGTACTCTGGATAACTCTGGAGTGGACAGGACTTGGCTTTACCTTATGTGGTGCACTCTTATGCTAGTACTGAGTGCCCCAATTTATGGAGGGGTCAGAAACTATTGGAGGTCCAGGATAGGCTGTAGGGTTTTTTCCAACAAGAGGTATGATGTCAAGTCATGGAGTAAGTTAAGAGACTTAGGGTAGGGTATGACATCAAGTCATGAGGCAGGAGGGGTCTGAGGGGATCATAACATCATTTTATGGTTGATATTCAAACTGAAGTACAAAATACAGAGCTACAGTACTTATACCTCAGAAAGGCAGATTATCTAAGAAGGGAACAGAGATATGAAAGGAGTTATCTCATAAGTGAAGCAGATGCCAATGTATTCTGGATATGAATGGAGATGTCAGAGGAGACAATGTCAAATAATGTCAAACTGAAACTAAATGATGACAGGGAAAAGCATAGCATAAAGGAATAGGAACAGGAAGTGAGATCAGAGGAACTACAGAGTTGTATCAGAATAGTATGCAGTTAGCATAGATAAAGTTGAAACCAATTATTAGGTAGGAAAAGATGGAGGTAAAGGAAACTAGGAAATATGCAGCTTAAAGTGTGAAAGCAACCAGAGTTGCACTGGAGACATAGTGGAGTTGATTCATTGGCATGGGATGTGACAGTATTCCTCTCTTAAGGCCTAAATCCCTAAAGGCTGTGAAGTACATGCTCTTTGATGAATAAGTAAGTGAAGCAGGCATTGGGGTTTTAGCTGGTCAGAAATCCATAAAAGCAAATATTATTCCAGAGACTTCCACACTAGTTTCTCTCATCATGTCTTTTTTATTCACTGACATTCACACCTGGTCTGATAAGTGCCTGGAGGAGCAAATCGAAGATAAAGAGGAGCTTGGTGACATGAAGTATGCCAAGTGGAAGCAGCAGGAAAAAGTAAGGAGAGAGAAGGAGGCTCAGAAGAAAGTGGAGGAGGCTTGGAAAGCAGTGGCAGCAGTCTGGAAATGGGTGAGTATTGGAAATGGGGTCAGGGCCTAGTACTCAAAACTGGCTTAGATGGAGGAACTTTACCAAGCCCAGGTGGAGTTGAGTAGTGGCAATGGCAAGAGGAGAGTGGAAAAGGGACTGGAGTGCTGGAGGTATGATAACCAGAGACTAGAGTGCCAGATAGGCCTGGGCAAGTCAACGTCATGCCTTACCTGTATAGAGGCAAAGGTGAGATGTGACTGCTCTGGCCAGGAAAAGCCAGAGAGAAAGCAGAGATGGAAGGTGGGAGAGAAAGGGGTGCCCAATAGCAGGGCAGACTCAGAGAAGACAGAGGAGGGTCTTCAGCAGGTGGCTGAGGGCTTTTACCTGATGGAGATATCAATAAGAAAGATGGGCGGAAAGGTACAATGGGAGGCAAAATGCAAGAACCAGCTGCTAGGGTGGCTGGTTAATGCATTGAGAAAGGCATGGGTGGAGGAGACTGGAGAAGCCTGGAGTTTGGGGAGCAAGAACAGGGAGGTAAATAAAATGGCAGCAAAGCTATCAGAACTTTGTGTGGAGGTTGGTGAAATTTCCATGGTAGACAAGGAGATTGAAAAGGCAATCTTAAAGTAGGTAGAGGATCTGGTGACTAGATCACTAGATTTACTACTCAGTTGGTTAATCATAAGATAACCCAGGTTTGTCCAGGTAATGGAGATGAAACTCCTTAATGATTTCAAAAGCATGATCTAATTCAGTGGCAAGAAGCCATGAGATCTTCTTATTAGTATCCTTATAACCTAATCACTTAACCAAATATAGTAATTTGCAGTTCCTTTACCTACAATCTATTTTTGAGTCTAGGATTTTGAAGATCTCAAACT
>JBBPKN010001694.1:0-10076 GCA_038089275.1 Pulveroboletus cf. rosaemariae | reverse complement strand
ATATTATTTAATATAATTCTTATTTTAAATTCATACCAAATTACTTACTTGCTATTAATTGAAAGCAGTAAAATATATAGTAATCAGTAGAATTTCTTACATCAAATTAATACTAGACTACTTACTGTCTATTAATTGAAGTGTAGTAGAAAATATTGTTGTTAGTAGTGGTTTTATTTGAAATTGAAGTTAAAACACTTACAAACTATCAAAGAAATGTATCACATGAAATAAATAATATCCAGTTTCAGATCATAAACTTAATTACTTACAAACTATTATTTAAATAGTAGATATTGAAGTAAATGCAAAATCATTAGTAAATTTTTGATTTAATCAATACCTCACCTACTTTCTTTTATTCAATGATAGTTCCAGATATAAACATGAAAATTTTAATTTTAAACATTTTAAACATAATCACACTACTTACTCCCTATTAAATTGCATAGAAATATACATTAATCTATTAGTTAAAATTCTACTTATGGTATTTAAATTACTTACTGCCTGATTATATAGAGTGACAATAAATTTATCACTAACAAATTAATTAACATGTTCTATGACTTACTCCCTTAATTTTATTAGCATAAATTTATTAATAACTTCTTTTTTTCAAATATTATATTACTCACCTGCTGTTAGTGCAAGAGCAGTGAAAAGATAAAAAGTAAATGTTTATAATTTAATGTTTTACTTACATACTATCAATATTATAAGATATATGGGTTCATACTTTAGTGCATAATATATCACATACTTTCTTTATTAATAAATTTAGGCAATAAGTCAGTGAGTTACTTTGTAATTTTATCTCATAACAATTACCTAACTCCATCAGCATTATTCAACCATTTATATCAATTAATTCTTAATTTAAACTCTTACCTGTGTGTGTGGAAACCAACTTGCTAGTGCTTCACCCAGATCACAATTTTCCTTGTGAGTGGCCTTAAACTCAACATAAGGCACCAAGACACTATATAACATCAATATAAAATTTTTTACATTCAGCAAATGTTTTACTTACTATCTAACTGCATATTCAATGCACAGTAAGATATTCTTCTCCTGTGCTGTAATCAATAGCATCTGCAATGATGCATTATTCAATACAGCTGCAGTCTGTTCCAGCAATTTGCTACATCCTGCATTAGATACATCCATGCCTAATAATATAATCAGTGAAACAAAGAGTAGTCAAGAGCATATATATAAACACAGACCTCCTAGTTTCACATATGCCCTTGGATGATATTTCATGTTACCCAGCCTCTCCCATATGTTTACCTTGGCAAAAGTCTCTTCAGCATGCCTTTTTTGCCTCATAATTTGATCTTTTGAAGGCAATGCTAAGTCTATAGGCTGGAGTGCCTGTGTCACAAGAGCATCCCACTTGGTAAAGACCACCACAACTGGTACTAGTACCCCAACCAGTGAGCTCAAAAAGATAAGCAAAAAAACTAATCACCTTTTCCAGTATCACATTCATTAAAGAATCTTTCCTCTGCAATAGTAATAGCACGCTGATGCTGATCCATTGAAATGCAGTACCTGCTGACATCAAACCTGTTCAAACCTAGTTGATCATGCTCACTTACCACAAGGCATGAATCTGCTTTCTGAGAAAAGTTGTGCTGGTATGCTCTTTAATAAACTGCTTCATTTCCTCAAATTCATCCTCACGACCAGCCTCGAAACCAGCAGAATCATGGAAGACGAATTTCGGGTTGCTTTTGAAAACTAGCTCATCATTGATATCATGCAGTCCGCGCTGTTAAAGGGAAGACGACTGCAGAAGCACTACAATGATGTTGATGTAACCAGACACTTACCTCCCTGGACCCTTCGATGATAAAGTCAACCTGATCACATATAAATGGCACACCATGTTTGAGCTTGATCACTCATACCTTTTCCCCTCGATCATTGTAGATCTCTGGATTATCTGTCGAGTCACAGATTCTCCGAAGGATGGTCGTCTTGCCGGCATTTGCCCTACCAATGACAAGAATCCTAAACCGTCCAAATTTCTTCATCAGATCCGGGTCAACATGCTGCATGGCATTATAAATATCTGGAACTTTCATCTTCATGTCGACAGTATCCGAGATATCGGAATATGATCCAGGAGCGACAGCATCTAAGAGCTGTTCGTCGAGCGAATCCAAACCTGTATCCTGTGTCTGAAGAAAGAGTGAATCTTTATCTTCTCCTTGAACCAGGAGGATGTTCGACTCGCTAGGAACTGTGCCGAGCTGCATAACAGGTACACTGGAGGACTGGATAAGTGCTGAAGATGATTCTGAGACACGAGATCGGAGGTGTTGCATTCCTTTCTTGATTATGTTCACCATTTCAGGAGTGGTCAAGGGAACTGAAAGACTATTGAATCACGAATGGTCGCTGAGAAGAGATGGTGGATCTGCACAGCGGATACTGATTTTAGAGTTCCCAGCCACTGCGGTAAGTGCCACACAACACCTAATTTGGTAAATTCATTTTGATCAATTTCAATGCTTTTTCTGGAGCGTTTTTCTTTTTACAAGGCTATTTTAGTTGGGTACGCTGATCAGCATTTGTCAGATGGAATTCTGATCCTTACTGATCTGTCTTCATTCCACCTTTTTTAAACCAGCACGAAGGGGGTAACCCTTTGGCGAGGACATTTGTTCAAAGGTTCATCTGACACACATGTACTCGATACGGCCACACTGCGGAGTAGATACATTCAAGTTTAGTCCTTTTTCTTTGCTTGACTATGTCCCTTGAGCCACCCTTCCCATCACAAGCGATAACAGCGACAAGGCCAAGAGCGATAGTCACGATACAATTTCAAACAAGAATTCTAGCGAGATGGAGCACATCGTCTGAATCACAATCGAAGACGAGAGCTAACCCACGCCCACGACTGAATGGGACACAGAGTCGCAGAGTGTTCACCTGGGGAAGCTTGTCATGAAGTCAAAATTATGGGGATGGAGACATACCTGAGTGCGACGGGGTTGAGTGGCACAACCCCGGGGATCCTATGCATCCCTATTCTATTCACGGTTGTCAAGCCCGCGCTTCTCGACTTCGAGGTCACGACCATCCAGAAAACTCTCTTTCCAAATAAGCGACCTGATTTCTTGCAACCGACCCAGCAATCTGCTGCGCCACTCTTGGACCTCTTCCATTCCCTGTCACCGCTCGTTGCGCCATCTCCACCCTGTAGGTTGTCGGCAATGCAGAATCATGCTATTCTCCTGAACCGCCTTGTTCACCACATGCATCCCAGTCCTTCCAGCGTGAACTGCCTTCAAGAGTTATCTGATATGCATAGACTGACCTTCTGATCTGGCCACGCCGGCCCACCGCGACTGATTCGATCATGTCAAATAATATGGCCTAGTTGGGCAGGACTACGACGTCCTTGTCATCATTAGCCCGCACTACGTTAGTGTCCGAGTGTCGTACACCGACCGGCAGTGTCCTAAATCGACCGTGTTAACTCAGTAGCGGGTCCAGTCAGGTCATGGGCTTTCTGCTCTTCAGTACTAGCGACGTACTCCGCCGCTTTCGACAGTGAGTCCAACCTCGTTATCTGTTTTCTTGTCGCTCTCCCCCCCTACAGAGCCCCAGTACTCACTCTCCACATTCTTCCACCTTCCTGGAATCATCCACACACTGTATCCTGCCATGTCATCACGAGCCTCAGTACTGTCATAGGTGACCAGCGACCTTGGATGAGTCTGAAAGCAAAGTTACACGCGGGGAAGTGTGTGGAAAACATAGTTGTCCTCTTTAAGGAACATAAAATCGCCAAATGAGTCCTACCGTGCATAATCTACAAACGACTGCAGCTTCCTCGCGGTTCTGGGCGGAAACTTGAACGCAACCAGCTTCTCTCCAAATGTCCGTGCAATATCTGCAACACCCGATTTCAAAGCTACGCGCCAAGGAATGTCACATCAGCTATGAAGGGTGAAATGCAAGACAAACAGAGCGTACCGTCCGCAATAACACCGATTGCTTCCGTAGCCTTCGCTACCTCAACCCTAGTCCGTTCCTTCTTCCTAAGAACCTTCAAGTCCCCTTGGATGATTTCATCTGGTGTGGGGGGTACATAGAGTTTCGTCACCTCAGCATGATGCTCCTCTAGAGCCGTTAAAAATGACAAGAAAGCTTCAAGGATGCGTGGGATGTCTCGTTGGACAACCCCATAGCGGTCTTCGGTCAACGAAGCACAGACAAGGCCAGCGAGTACTGTAGTTGGCGTAAGCAATTCAATCATGTAGTATGATTCTTCGTAGGCACACCTTCCACAATGAGCGCATCGAGATCACGATTCGGAAGACACTTTTCAGTGATTTTGTTGATGCGATCCCGGATCCACCACGTATTCCATCGCCCGATTATTCCCCGACACCACGAAGGCAAACACTTGACGATCAAACACTGATATTGCGCTTTCAAACACGAGATACGGGCACTGATCGCACCTGGCTGAGGAGTTGTGGCACCCACCCTCGTTGTTGGTGAAACTGCAGTGGCAATGGGTGGTGAGGATGTTGAGCGGAAGAGCTCAGGAATCGATGCTTCTATGATTCGCGCGCCCACCTCGGAAGCTACTGCGTCGGCAACCCTGGAAAGGTCTGAATCAGACGCAAATGTATCCAATACCTTCGAAATAGGGGATGGCTGCTGAGCCTTAAAGATCGGCTTTCGTAGAAGTGGTGTTGAAGGCGGTTGAGAAGCTTTTGGTGGGGCCGCAAGTGCGGGTACATCGACAGGCGCAGGCGCACCTCTCCGGAGGAACGTTTGATAGTCGTAACCTAGACGCAAGAGGGACATGCGCGCCAAAATGCTCCACAGACTCGGACTGAATTTTTGGTCAGAGAACAGCGCCGTTCGACGGGAGGCACTGGTGACACAGTGGTCTAATACAACATCACGCAACTCCGCGTAAGCAAAGTAGAGATACAACGGGTTTGATGATGTGATACCCGAAATGAGCGTTGCATTGGGATCTGCGGTGGTAGAGGCAACTTTAATGGGCTACCGCGATCTTTAGTGCATGAAATAACATGTCAGATAGTGGCGTACCTGGGGAATGTAAACATCAAACAGAGACTCTGCGAACTCCCACCTGGCAAGCATAGACAGTCCAAGTGTGAACGCGTGCGACTCGAGGGAGAAGTGCCGCAGGGGCAGGCTCAATGTCCAAGGGCCTCTAATAAAGTGACCGACAAACGGCTTCAAAACAGATTGGATAAGGGGCACCCTAAGGAGCATCGGCAAGATAGCCAACCGCACCAACCCGAATGCAACGTTGTAAACCGCAAGTGATGAAAAAGTGAAGAGCGTGCAGGTGAGCAGAAGCATAACGAGATTTCTCGGAAGAAAAGGCTGCGTAGCTCGCGTCACGAGGTATCAAAGATGAATCAGGCGAAGACCCACTGCATTCGACGACGGCAGTGCTTTTGCCCAGCGGAAGACGAAGCGCTCTCGCATCACATTCCGAAGTGCAAAACTGATCGATAACCATACTTGCGCAAATACAAGGAAGAAGAGTCGGCCGTTGAGATAAAAGGGATGTTTCCTTTGCAACGAAATTACAAGCCGTAATGTTTGGGAGTCGTAAAGGCACACACCTCGATTTTATGAAGATATTGAGGTGAATGTCTTCGCTTCTAGACCATACACGGGTGAATTCGACCGATAAGAGTAAAAGAGAGGACATAGTATAAACTGCTATCCATTGACGTGTCGTTGTCTTCGCGAGCGCAACTGCCACTGCCTTCGCCGGAGAAGAGGCAGGGTCCGGAATGGCTAAAAAAGGGGTTAGCAGACACAGTCAACCATGTCGATAACCTACGCACGCGTCAAATAGACTTTTCGAACTACTATGATGGGTAGGACGCCAACAAGCCACGTTAGGAGAGCATTGATCCATGTACTTGGCCGCAACAGTCGCAAAAAAAAGCCTGTATCATCTCCGCGGGCCAGAAATACGGTAGAGACGAGGGAAAAGGCGGCAGAATAGGCGAATATGTTATAGAGGAGTCGATGGATCAGTACGGATTTCGCTAAAGCCTCGAATGCTTGCGTTGCAGGTGGTATGTTGGTCGAGGGACGTGGTGCGAACGTGGTGCCAGGAGTCGTCTTTGCCGTCCCATTCACTGTGGTAGACATGGTTCGGTGAAACACCAATTCAAGAGGGTGGCTAGAACTTCCACAAGCGAAAGCAGACGGCAATTCCCGCGCTAAACCACACGTGTACAGTAGCATCTGATTGGAACGGATTGTCCGCTGCACAACAACTTACCAGAGGGAGGAGCTTTCGTTACTCTCTGGTCCCTTCACTTCTACACAACTTCGTCACTCGTTCCTACAGACACCATGTGTGTTCTGCAACCTTGAAATAACTCGGAAAGAATCGTTCCAAACAATCGGCATGTGCACTGCAAAGCAAAAGCGAACGTTCTCCGTCGATACCCACTTCATACAGCAATTGCAGTACTCCCCGATAGAACCACAATCCTCTTAGTCGGCGCAGGTCCAGCAGGCCTTGCTAATGCCGCATCTCTCTGTTGGATCATCAAGCACACGTGCAGCCAGGAACATTATATGTGCCGTACCTAGCAGATATGCATGCGGGCTGCAGCATCACATGCTTGGGATGCATCACAGTCCCATCCGTTTCCCTTGTTACCATCTCATGTATATGCTTTACCTTTTGTTACTTTATGTTTCAGTCTAGCAGTTTTATGAATGCCATTATCATATTGATCATAGGATACATCAATACCAATATATATGATGTACTTCCTTAGTTCTGAGCACCTCAGTCCATTGTCTCACACAACTGAGGTAAGTTTTCTTTCTTGTTGTTCTACTTACTTTTACTTACTTGCACATAGTCTTTGTATCTTTGACAGGTATATACAGTTAGTTTATTGTTTTACACACAACTGAGTCTTTGTGTCTTTGACAGTTGCATGCCCATCTCATAATCATAATTCCATTACTTTTGTCCACCATGGTTGCTAGGACTTGGTCATTGTAGATGCCATCTTGGATAGCACCAACACTTCTCATGCTATTATTGTTCATGCTGCCACTCATTGAGGTAGGTAAACTTTTCTATGTTCTTCTTTCATCCTTTCAATGTCTTGCAGGTTCTGGACAACATTGGAATTGAAGACAATATTATATTGAGATAGTGTAAAACTCACTGATGTCCATTTTAAGTTGTGCCTTGGTCTCTTGGTTCATCCTGACCTTTCCCTTTTCAAACTGTTCACATGGCATTCATACTATATCTGCATTTCTTAGTACATAACTGAATGGGTTCTCAAGAAGAGGCTGGCTAGTTTAGGTATCTCTGTTCATTGAGCTAATAGTGGTTGGGATGAAGTATGATGTAAAAAACAACCAGCTGATGGATGCTACATTTGAAGATGGCAGAATGATTTTCACAAATTATGTTATTAGTGCAGATGGTACATGCTTGATGGTGAGTTTCAGCTTGCAATCATCTAGTATTGTGTCATTTACATCTGTGCACTCAGGCTTATATGACTGCATGCATTGGATTTAATGATCTGACATCTGAGTTGCTAGCAAGTAAAACCAATCTTGCATAGATGATCCTTGCTGATGTTTTGTTTAATACTCCAGATGTGGAGATTCACTTCATCTTGTCTCTGAAGAGTTTATTTCTTTGCTTTTTCCTGTCTTTTGACACCTCTACAGACCTACTCTACTATATTGGGATCAGAGTTCCTGTTATGCTAGGCCCAGGTAGGGATAGGCATAGATCTTGCTGGGAAAGTGGAAGAGGTGAACTGAAGGTAAGCCTTAAGATGAGTGAAGAGTAACAAATGAAGTGTTGTGCTCAAGTGGTACCAGCTATACTCCCAGGGGTATGCTAAGATCAGACACTGATGATCCTCTGGTTAAGTGTCAGGACACAAGTAGTGGATTTCAAGTATGTAGGTACAAGGACAAGTGGAGATGTAAGGACTGTGAGATGATCACAAGATAGAAGTAGTGTAAAGAAAGAGAAGATAAAAAGTATGCTACTTTATAGTATAGCTAATAAGATTCAAGTGGAGACATACTGAGTAATCATGCTGATGAATAATGAGTAAAATATTCATGTAGAAACAGATGGAAAGAGATGGAATAATTATGAGTCAGCTAATTAAGAGATAGAAGGCCTGGGCATAGGGCTTAACAAGAGAGTGGTCTAGGCTAGGCTAGAGCACAAGAAAAGCAGAATCTAGGAGTGAAAGTGAACAAGAAAGCACCTGAGGTGTGCAAAGAGTGGAAGCTAAGACAGAGGAAAAGGAAAAGAGAAACAAGGAAATATAATATTACCCCCCTGCTAGGGGTGGAAGACTTGTGACACCTTAAAAGACATTATAGGAGGGCCCAGGGGAGCCAGTGATGTTGGCCCAGCCAACCTCATCAATGACATCATCATAAAAGTCATTATTGGTGTGATATAAAGGAGAAGGGGGTAACAGAGTCATGGGAGGGTGATGGTAGGAGCCCTGTGAGCAGCAGAAGCCACAAGATTGACAAAAGGAGTGGGATGAACTGCAGGAGGAGGTGCAGGAAGAACCATAAGAGGAGGAAAATGCAGAGGAGGAGACAAGAGGGTCAACAACATGGTATTGAGCAGGGTAGCAAGCTTGAGTATGTCTGAAGTGCCAATGGAGGCAGTAGGGACATTGGTAGGAGGGACAGTTAATGCAGATGTGGCCCAAGCATTGGCAGTGAAAGCAGGCCTTGCAAAAGTGAGGATGAGAAGGGGAAAGATGACCATTACCATGAAGGCTGGTCCACCAAGCTTCAGCATGCTTGAGGGTGGCAAGCTCATTATCATCAAGGGGAGAGGATGATGCAAATGGAGTAGTGGGGGTATAACCCCAGGCAGTGGTCAGCTTGCACATGTACTGGTCAAGGTCAGTGAGGCATTTGCCCATCTCAAGTTAATAGGCTAAAGCCTTGATGTTGGACAAGAGTTCACAGTGGATAGAAGAGATGAGGGCCTGTGTAAGGGAGACCTGAGTGTGGGGAATATGAGCAAGAGCAGACATGAGGAAAGAAAGGCAAAGGAGCTGCATATAAATTTGGTAGAGGAGCCACAAGGGTGAGAATATGTTGAGGTGGGAGCTGATGGGGATGGCAAGGCAGAAGTCCATGACAAATGTCATGATATGATGGGCATAGTTGGGGAATGGGGTACCATGATGAAAAGTGTGGGTAGAGAGTAGAAGATCAATGCTGAGAATCCCAGCAGATGTGGTATCAATTGCAGGAGAAGGGACAGGAATGGAAGTGATAACAGCTGAATCAATGGATATAGTAGGGGGAAAGGCTATGAAGTCCTCAGAAGAAAGCTCTGAAGTGAGCACAGAAAGGAAAGAAGAAAACTGGGTATTAGCAAAAGAGGATGGAGAAAAGATGAGTGAAGGCTCAGCAGAAATTTCTGTAGCAGGAAGTTGGGATAAGAACATTGGTGGGGTGTCAATAGGGGTATTGCAGGAATGGAAGCCTTGATCAACTGTGAAGGCCATTGCTATTTGTAAGGGTAAGGAGATTTCTTGGTAGGATGGAAAGGAGAAGAGGGTTTGAAGGGGAAGTAACAAGGGTGGAGGAGTTTATACTTATCCAGAGCAGACTGGGAATGATTCAAGTTCTGTTCAGGTTCCCAGGAGTCATCTTCTGCTGAGTACCCTTTTCATTGGATCAGAAACTAACAGTTACCTGGGGGGCCTTAATGCTTTAATATCTGCTCTAATTCATATTTCTCTTCTTCTTCTATAAGGTCTGGGAAAGGAGTGGGGAATGTTATGAATCCTAACTAAACCAAGAGGGAACAACCTTGGGGGGTGCCCATACTGAAGGAAACAAAGGAGTGGCAGCCTAGCAAGCACAAGAGAACAAGGAGACAAGAGAACAAGTGCTCTAGACTGGAGAACCAATCTATGCCCTTGCCCTTCCTTATATATTGCTATCTACTGTGCATGGACCAGGCCATGAGGAGTACATGAGGTAGCTAGTATACAGAGAACAAA
>JBBPKN010001693.1:0-13227 GCA_038089275.1 Pulveroboletus cf. rosaemariae | reverse complement strand
CCTCTAATGTTCTACCTCATTGCTGCCTTGCTTCCCTTTTACTCTTTACTCCTTGTCTGCCATTGGTTCCTATTTAGTTTCTCTTTGCCCTATTTCCTTATTCAGCTTTGTTCTCTGTATACTAGCTACCTCATGTACTTCTTATGGCCTGATCCATGCATAGTAGATAGCAATATATAAGAAAGGGCAAGGGCATAGACTGGTTCTCCAGTCTAGAGCTCTTGTTTTCTTGTTTTCTTGTTCTCTTGTGCTTACTAGGCTGCCACTCCTTTGTTTCCTTTAGTAAGAGTACCCCCCAAGGTTGTTCCCTCTTGGTTTAGTCAGGACCCATAACAGTATTTGTTTTTATGGTCTCCTGGCTAGCTAAAACTCCATGCTCACTTCAATCACTTACTAATTGAGAGCATGTGGTTAGTGGCCTTCAGGGATTCAGGCCTTAAGAGGGAAATACTATCATATCCTGTGCCAATGAGTCAACTCTGCTCTATCTCCAGTGCAACTTCAGTTGTTTTCATGCTTTAAGCTATATATTTCCTGGTTCCCTTTATCTTTGTCCCTTCCCATCTAATGTTGATTACAACTTTACCTATGTTAACTCTGTACCATTCTAATACAACTCTGTAGTTTCTCTGATCTCATTTCCTGTTCTGTTCCTTTCTTTCTTGTCTCTTCCTATTATTATTTAGTTTCAATTTGATATTATTTGATGTTGTCTTCTCTAACATCTCCATTTGTATCCAGGATGCATTGGCACCTGCTTTGCTTATGAGATAACTTCTTTTACATTTTCATTCCTCATTTAGATAATCTGCTTATTCAAGATATAAGTATGGAAGTTCTGTATCTTATACCTTAGTTTGAATATCAACATTAATAACCCCATTTCCTCTGATAATTTGTACTTGATGCCATTCTTCCTGCCCCTTGGCTTGACATCATACTTTCTTCAAGAGTCTGGCCTTTCTCTGATCCTTTGACCCACCTTTGACATATCTCTGACCCCTTCACAAATTGGGGCATCCAGTACTAGCATAAGAGTGCATCACATATGATAAAGCCAAGCCCCTCCCATTCTGGAGATCCCAGAGAATTCTCTGGAGTATTCTAATAGTTATAATATCTATTTTCTTATTTAGTATTTCCCTTTATCCCAGAATTGGTCCATGTACTAACAGGTAGAGTATAAATACTAGTGAAATATAGTACAAGGCCCCTAGCCTTAACTACTTGTAACCTACTTTATCATTACTCCTGTTTAGCCTTTGCCAATACAAGGGTTATCTCTGGTCTAATTGTGCAATGGCTTCTCAGACTTTGCTACTTTGTATTATAATGCACTTTTTTATTTTTTTCACTTTTTTGGCATTTTCTTCTCACTACTGTAGCTCTTCACATTGTCACATTACATGACCCTTTTCACCTCTTCACACTTTCACCTTTCACACCTTTACCCTTTTCACCTCTTCACTATTTCACATCTTCACATGTCACAGATCTAGAGCAATCTAGACTCTGATATCATGCCTTATTGTTTCTTGCTGTATTTCTAGGTCCCTGCTTCTTTTCTGCTATTGGTTGGATTACTGTACAATACTTTAGGGCCAGCACCATTTACATGGTCTGTGTGCATACTGTAGCAATATAAAAGGAGGTTGGCTCCAGCCTGGGTTTTTCTAGTCTTGCACACTTGAATTTTTTCAGTTCTACAAGTCCCTTGGCTTTTATTCTTACTCTATTTCTTTTACCTGATTCTGGTAGCTCTATGGTCAAAGCTATCACTTAGGATCAGTCAGCATGCTCCAGGGCTAGGAGTTAGGATTAGGATAATGCATTAAGCAGTTGTATTTTACTCTAAGTATTATTTATTCTTCTTACTCTCTATTTAATCCAACTCTGACAATAAATTCATCACATTCTCTCAAGGCAGGCTAGTTAGAGTTAGGATATGTTATACAAAGTCTAACATTAAAACAAAAAGCATGAAAAAATACTCTTTCTTGATAAGATTTCTTGGACTCCTCTATTGTTCTTCATCACTTGATAATATTTTCTCCTAGAAGAGGGGATTTACTGTGTTTACCCATTACTCTACTATCCCCTCTTCAGATTTCATCATCCTGATGAAATCTGCAATGAAGTAAGCATGTGAATTTCAAGCAAACAATTACTTTCATGTCAGAAAAAAAAATTGATAAAGTTTAACAAATACTTTTTCTTGCTCTTTGAAAAGAATACAGCATGTTTCAACCAGGCTCTTGCTTCAACACATCTCAAATCAACTAAATGACTAAGTGGCAGAGTATTGAATAAACAAGGATGTTGGAATTAATAAAAAGTGACCTAGAAGTTTAATATGCAACTTCTTGCATTACTGCCTCTTAAACTCTGAAACAAAACAGTTTAAGTCATGTTGAGGACTTGACCTGCAAAGAACTTGATCTTGACAACTTTTGTAGACTTTTCATTACAACATGCATCTGATTACCTTCTGACTTTTTCCACTGTGATTACTTGAGTATTATCTTAACAAAATCCACTTTAGATCTAAATCATATTTTGAAGTCATTGCAGACTAAGGGTTTCTCAGAAGTATCCATGACACTGAAATAGTTTAATGTCTTGCTTAGAACTGCTGCTGACTCAAATACTAAATTATTTAGTTACTTGCCTAGATAACTAACTGCTTCAACTCTGATTGATAACTAACTGAATTGTTATTAGCTTTCACTTACTAAACCTTTTTTCTTGTCAAAACTCTGAAACCTAGTTTTAGAACATTTTGGTTCATACTTGCAACTTTGATCTTGAACTTGCTTTGATAACTTCTAATTGCTACCTTATTCTGTGTTCTAAAAGGGGTATCAAGAAACTTCTTGCAGCTACTTTCATCTACCTCCTTTTCTGCAAAAAACAGACTTATAGATAGATAGCATTTCTTCAATCTCAATGAATTGACTTTCATATCTTTCCAAATTAAGCTCTTGATCAATTTGCTAAACCTTGGCAGAATATTAATCAGCTTTCCTTGTCAAATACTTTATCACTCTTTGATATCTGATTTTCTAAATAACTAATGACACTGAAATTTCTTCTTCAACTTGTACTTGCCAACTTTCTTCCTGAAACTAACTATTTGATAAAGCAGATGTCAAACTGCCAACTCTGAAAATAGTTTTAAATAGTTTTAGATTCTTGTCAAACTTTCTTGCAACACTTTCTACTCAGAAAAAGTAAACTCTTCTTTTGTCTGATAATGCTCTGTTCCTCTGAGATGACTTTCTTCAACTGTTTCTCTTCATATCCACAGTGAATACTTGTCAACTCTGATAAGAAGACTACCTGACTATTTTCTTCATCAAGTGATTTTTTAATAGTGCAACCAAGTGTTGAGTTAAACTTCTTTTTTCTTTTGGATACCTTCTAGCAAATAGACTGCTTGACTAATCTTCATGTGGTTGAATGATGGACTAAACCACCCAAACTTCCTGCTAGAAATCTTCAAATAATGTTCTTCAATACTTAATCTTGCCCTCTGATAATCTGCAAATAAAAACTTCTTCCAACTTCAAAAGTGAATTATCAAATATCATTTCCTCTTCAGGACTCAGATCCCCAACTAACTTCATTAATCATCTTCCTATCCTAATAGCAGGTCATTATCATCAATCTTCTTTGAGTCTTTCAAAATCTTCATCTGCAAATCTTCTTGCTTGTTTCTGCATCTACTTACAACTATGGCTTTTATCTGCATACTCCAAGACTTTCTTTTTCTTTCTATTACTCCCTTTCTACTCATCAAGGCACTAGATGATACCTCAACTTTCATCTAATTTCACATACTTGAATTCTAAATAGTTTAATATCATCTTAAACCATAATAGTTTATAGTCAATCTTGGACTATTCTTCTTTAGAAACTAAGTATTAAGTTAAACTTGATCAGAGTAAACATTTACATCTTCTCCTAGATAGCTAGATGTCTTCTCCAGTCATGATCATTGATCTTTTAATCTTGTTCTTAACTTGATTCCCAAAATAGATCTTCATTTATAGACATTACAGTCTTTCCTTGATACCAGCTTGATGAACTGGCTAAATGAAATGCATACTTCAAACCAACAACTTTGTTGAAGTTGGCCCAAAGTCCAAAATAAACAGTGTATTTTCTTCTATTTTTCACTAGATAATCTAGTTTGCATCTAATTCTTCACATTGTTGGTACTTTTTGATTTTGTGATCTAACAAATGACTTCTAAGTTTCTTAATGATTTATTCAACTTGCTTTTTTTTCCAGTGAACTTGCAGAGGTTCTTAATTTCATATATATCTTCATGCAGTAGAGAGTTTGTAGTAAGTACCCACAACTAGATGAATTGATGTTTCTCTAGAGGCTTCTAGTTTGCAACTAGGCCTTCCACCTTTTTGGTACTATGCTGAACAATCTTGTCAAAGTAATGAATAATAAACTAGCTTGATAGACAAATTCAGATTATGATGGTTTATAAATTATTAATTTTGAACTGAGGATTATACAATACTCACAAACAGCAATGAGAAAAAGGTGGTGCTAGATAACACCAATGTGAGCCACAGAGGTCAAAAAACTTGCACCCACATAATAAATTAATACCCAAGGCATTCCCTAGATATCTATAGAAAAAATGGACAGTTTCAAGATATGCCCAGATTCTAATGAAACTAGATGTCTCAGAATAGTTTATAAAGAGTTACTCAGCTCCCTAACAATTCTAGATAGATCAAAACCTTTTAAGAACTTGCTTAGGTCCTGAAGTCAGAGTTGGATACAAAATGAATGAAATGGAATGGTTTCAAATTGCTGGTGATATAAATTCTTTCTTTATCTGATCAGTAAAGTGTAGTAAATAAATTCAGCTGAAGCCCAACATATCACACCCAGTCAAGTAAGGAATAGCCTTAACCAAGTGTTATAGTATTAGACAGAGTATGATGCTTTCTAACCCTAACTAGCATGTCTTGAGAGAATATGAACAGATTTAGTGTTGGATTTGGATTGAATAGAGAGAGGAGGGTAAGTTGATACTTAAGGTAGCAAGTCCTGAGGAGCCATTACACTAGTAACTGGAGATAATCCTTGTATTGGCAAAAACTAACTAGGAACAAAGACAAAGTAGATTAACAAAGTGATTAAGGCTGGAAGCCTTGTACTGTATCTTACTTAGTATTTATACTCTACCTATCAGTACATAGACCATTTCTGGGGCATAGAAAAATACTAAATAAGGAAATAGGGCATAGGGTATGCTAGCTGAGAATATGACCAAGTGAATCATACAAATAAGATATATTTGAAGAGGCTATGTGAAATAAAAGAGTCAGGGTTTAGGATAAGTAAAAATTAAACCATACTCTCAGCTATAAGGCCAAAAAGATCTCACTTGGATTTCTGCTATAATTGCATCTTGATTTTTATCTGAATTGAGATCAGATTCATTGAAGATAAGATCAGAAGTAACATGCAATCTTTGCATGAGGGCTTGCTACTACTGCTGGATGGCAACTTATCCTAACCCTAACCCCATTTTAGAGTGCTTCTTTTACTGGACTGAGCTTTTGTAACTAGTGGCTCTAACCAGGCAAGAGAAAGGAAATAATGAATCATCTATAACTGTGAAGGAACAAGCCCCAACTATGCCTTAGAGAAATAACCCCCAAAAATCACCTGTAAAAGCCCAAGGCTCAAGTGATAAAGACTGGAGAGTCAGTTCTCTATATCCTTGCTCTTATATATTATCTAAGATACTGCTTACTAAGTACATGAGCTACCTAATTAGGGAAATCCTCCAAACTCTGGGCAAATAGATAAGAAGAAAATGCATGGAGCAAAGATTAAAAAGTGCCAGCAAAAGATAGGCACAGATATGAAGAAAGAATGGAAGAGAAGGAATCTATGAAATGAAAGCACAGGGTCAGAGGTACCTGCACCATGAGAATGGAAATCTCTGCCACAAATGAGATCCATGGAGATAGAATGGGGGCAGTTCCAGAGAAGATCCCAGAAAGATCCATGTCAGGTGACTATTATATTCTGTGCCAACAGATTAACTCCACTATGTCTCTGGTGCAACTCTGATTGCTTTCATGCTTTAAGCTGCATATTTCCTAGTTCCCTTTACCTTCATTTTTTTCTATCTAATATTGATTACAACTTTACCTATGCTAACTCCATATTATTCTGATACAACTCTGTAGTTCCTCTGATCTCACTTCCTGTTCCTGTTCCTTTCTGCCTTACCTCTCCCTATCATCATTTAATTTTCAGTTTGACATTATTTGACATTGTCTCCTCTGACATCTCCATTCATATCCAGGATGCATTGGCATCTGCTTTACTTATGAGACAACTCCTTTCATATCTCTGTTCCCTTCTTAGATAATCTGCCTCTCTGAGATATAAGTACAGTAGCTCTGTATCTTGTATTTTAGTTTAAATATTGACCATAACATGACATTACAATTCTCTTTGACTTCCTCCTGCTTTATGACTTGATATTGTACCCTACACTAAGTCTCATGACTTATTTCATGACTTGACATTGTACCTCTTGTTGGGAAAAGCTCTACAGCCTATTCTGGGCCTCTGACAAGTTTCTGACCCCTTCATAAATCAGGGCACCTGGTACTAGCATAAGGGCATACCACATAAGGTGAAGCCAAGCCCTGTCCACTCCAGAGTTATCTGGAGTACCCCCATAGTATGTCACAAGCTTTATAACAGTAACTAACTGTCACATGACCACTGCTAGGAAAAAGGAATAATAAATACTCTTAAAGAAATAGAACCACAGACTAGAGTTAAGCCAAAAAAGGGGTTTCTTGTGCATGATTATGTAATGTCACATGACCCATTCTGGTGCTGCAGTGTCACTTTATAACAAGGAGATACCATTATCTAAGATGCTAGATTCAATTATAAATGTAACCCAAATCTAGATCAGAGACTCTGAATATTAACTTAATCATATTCTAGGATTTGTTCTTGTTTGGCATAGGATTCTTGTAATCACATAATGGTCACATGACTCTTGTGTCACATTTGCAACACAGTCTAGAGCACTTATTATTTTGTTTTCTTGTTTTCTTGTACTTGCTAGGCTATTCCTCCTTTGTTTTCTCTTGATTTAGTCAGAACCCATAACATATAGCTTGATGTAATAGAGATTTTAACTTTCAAATCAAAAGTACATAAACTGGCCTTGTTATAAACATTGTGATGTACTTTGGGGTACTTTGAATAACTCCAGAGTAGATGGGGCTTGGCTTTATCTTATGTGGTGACATCAAGTCATGAGGCAGGAGGGGTCTGAAGAGATCATGACATTGTGTTATGGTCAATATTCAAACTGAAGTACAAGATACAGAACTACAGTACTTATATCTCAGGGAGGTAGATTATTTAAGAAGGAAATGGAGATATGAAAGGAGTTGTCTCATAAGTGAAGCAGGTGCCAATGTATCCTGGATATGAATGGAGATGTCAGAGGAGACAATGTCAAATAATGTCAAACTGAAACTAAGTGATAACAGGGAGAAGCATGGCACAAAGGAACAGGAATAGGAAGTAAGGTCAGAGAAACAACAGAGTTGTATCAGAATGATATGGAGTTAGCATAGGTAAAGTTGTAATCAATCATTAGGTAGGAAAAGACAGAGGTAAAGGGAACTAGGAAACATGTAGCTTAAAGCATGAAAGCAACTGGAGTTGCACCAGAGATGTAGCAGAGTTGACCCATTGGCATGGAATGTGACAGTATTCCCCTCTTAAGGCCTGAACCCCTGAAGGCTGTGGAGCATGTGCTCTCAATGAATAAGTGAGTGGAGTGGGCATTGGGGTTTAGCTGGCCAGAAATCCATAAAAGCAAATATCATTCCAGAGACTTCCACTCTAGTTCCTCTCATTATGTCTTTATTCACTGACATTCACACCTGGTCTGATGAGCACCTGGAGGAGTGTGTCAAAGACAAAGAGGAGCTTGGCAATGCTAAGTACACTAAGTGGAAGCAGCAGGGAAAAGTGAGGAAAGAGGAGAAGGTGCAGAAAAAAGCAGAGGAGGCTTGGAAAGCAGTAGCAGTGGTCTGGAAATGGGTGAGTACTGGAAATGTGGTCAGGACCTAGCACTTATAACTGGCTTAGATGGAGGAACTTTGTTAAGCCCAGGTGGGGCCAAGTAATGTCAATGACAAGAGGAAAGTGGAAGAGGAACTGGAGTGCCAGAGGTGTGTCAACTGGGAACTGGAGTGCCAGGTAGGCCCAGGCAAGTTGACATCATACCTTGCCTGTATAGAGGCAAAGATGAGATATGACCACCCCAGCCAGGAAAAGCTGGAGAGAAAGTGGAGACAGAAGGTGGGAAAGGAAGAGGTGCCTAATAGCAGGGCAGACTCAAAGGAGACAGAGGAGAGTCTTCAGCAGGTGGCTGAGGGCTATTATCTAATGGAGGCATCAATAAGGGAGGTGGGCAGAAAGGTATAGCAAGAGGTCAAATGCAAGAACTGGCTGCTGGAGCAGCTGGTTAATGTGTTGGGAACAGCATGGGTGGAGGAGACCAGAGAAGCCAGGAGTTCAGGGAGTAAGGATGGGGAGGTAGACAAGGTGGCAGTGGAGCTGTTGGAACTTTGTGCAGAGATTGGCAAAATTTCTGTGGTAGACAAGGAGATTGAAAAGGCAATCTTAGAATAGGTAGAGGATCTTGTGACTAAATCACTAGATCCACTACACAGTTGATTAATCATAAGATGGCCCAGGTTTGTTTAGGTAACAGAGATAAAACTCCTCAATAATCTCAGAGACATGCCCTAATTCAGTGGCAAGGAGCCACAAGGTCTCCTCATCAGTATCCTCATAATCTAATCACTTAACCAAATATAGTATTTTGCAGTTCCTTCACCTATGATCTATCTTTGAGTCTAGGATTTCAGAGATCTTAAACTCTAGTTCACTGTCAATCTTGACTGGTGGTGGGGGTGGTTGCATGCAATCTGGGATCACATTGGGGACAAAGGGTTCAAGTTGAGAAACATGAAAGACTGGATAAATGGACTTCATGTTCTCTGGAAGATGGAATATGAAGAACAGTAAGCCTGCCTGAGTAATAATGGAATAAAGACCTAAGTTCTTTTTGGTGAGTTTCTTGGATGGCCATGTAGTCCTGAAGTACTTAGCTCTAATGAATATCTGGTCATCTACTTTAAAGTCTGGTACCAGAGATTGTTGGGCATCTGCAGGTCCTTGGTATCTGACTTGAGTGGCAGCTACTTCTTCACAAAGGAAGGCATGGAGAGAGTCAAGGTCTATGGCATATTCTTGAGCTTGGGTAGAGGTAAGATCACATTCCAGGTGCACAGAGATGTTTGGATGGTAGCCCTTGTTTACAAAGAAAGGGGAAACACCTATGGTAGCATTAGAGGTGTTGTTATAAGCAAACTTCACAAGGGGCAGGAGTTTGGACCAGTTGTTCTGCTGATAGTTGCAATAAATGCATAAATACTGCTCCAGGGTTTGGTTCATTTGCTCAGTTTGACTGTCACCCTCTGGATGATATCTGGAGGTAAAGTGGAGATGGATATTGAGGGCTTGACCCAGGGAATGAAAGAATGGGAAATGAATTCAGAACCTCAATCAGAGGTGATATGGGAGGAAACTCCATGTTTGGAGAACACATAGAGTAAGAAGAGTTTAGCAAGCTCTGGAGAGGTCACCTTGTTATCTGTAGAGATGAAGATGCACTGCTTCAATAGATGATCTACAACAATGAGGATGGTGAAGTGACTAGAGAAAGCCAGAAGCTGTTCAATGAAATCCATAGAGATGGAATTCCATGGCTTTTCTGGAATGGAGAGCTGCTTGAGGAAACCATATGGTTTGTGACAGGGTACCTTGGCATGGGTGCAAGCTGTACATGAAGAAATGTACTCTTTGATGAATGCTCAAATGCCAGGCCAGGTATACTCTCAGTGAATGAGCTCCAGTGTCTGATTCTGACTGAAGTGTCCAGATAAGGGGTGGTCATGCTTGTAGCAGAGGACCTGGAGGTGGAGGTCAGAAGCATCAGAGACATAGGTGTGGTTGTTCAGATGCAAGAAATCTCCTGGGTTTCTAGATCAACAAGAGTTGGATGAGAGAATACTGGAACAGTTGATAGAGATGGTGGAGTCAGAAGGGAGTGCCAAGATAATGTTACAATGAAGGGTTTTGATGTCAAAGAGGGATGCAGACTAGAATACTGGAAATGCTAGGGAGGAAGCCTGGAGGGATGCAGTGAGTTGTTTCTGTATGAACATGGGCTGGAAGTTATGTGGATTAACAAGGGCATAGTTGCTATTCCCCACTCTGGGATAGATATCCCATCATCTAGTTAAAGCATCAGATTTAGCACCTAAACAGCCAGGGTGAAAATGAATGATCAGATGAAACTGAGAGAGAAACTCCAACCACTGGGCTTGCTGGTGGGTCAGAAGTTTAGACATAGCAAAATATTCCAGGTTCTTGTGATCAGTAATGACATTCACTGGAGAACCAGAACCTTCAAGATAATAATGCCAGGTCTTGAACACAGTGAAAATAGCAAGAAGCTCCTTATCATGGATGTTATAGTTGAGTTCTGGCACAGTAAGCATACATGAATAGAAAGTGACAGGGCAGACCTCATTGTCTGGGCACTGAAGTGAGAGGATTCTGGTAATTGTGTAGTCAGAGGCATCAGTTTCAATGATGAGAGGAGCATTGGGGATCCAATGGATTAGAATAGAAGTGGAAGTAAAAGCATCCTTGAGGTGCTGGAAAGCAGTGTGACAAGAAGCATTGAAATCCCAATGAGCAGACTTGTGGGTAAGGCAAGTCAGGGGAATGACAATGTCAGAGTAACCCCAGATAAAGTGGTAATAGAAGTTAGCAAAACTGAGAAAGGACTGGATATTTCAAATCTTGCAAGGCTTGGGCCAATTCAGAATGGATTGAACCTTTTCAGGGGACATTGTGAGTCTGGAAGAAGAGAGCAGGTACTCAAGATACTCAGTGGAATCAGTATAGAATTCACATTTCTCAGATTTGGTGAAGAGGCCATATTTCCAGAGGCAGTGAAGGACTTCTCAGACATGCTTAGTATAAAATGGCTGATCAGCAGAGAAAATTAGGATATCATCCAAATAAATAATCACTGAAACATCAAGAAAATTAGTGAAGATAGAATTGAAAAACTGCTGAAAAGCCACAGGGGCATTGGTGAGCCCAAATGGCATGACAAGCCACTCATAGGAGCCATAGCACATATGGAAGGAGGTCTTTCACTTATTGCCCTCAGCAATGCAAACTAAATGGTAAGCATGCCTAAGGTTGAGTTTAGTATAGATGGTTGCATGGCTTAGAGCATCAAGGAGATTGGAGATGTGCAGAAGGGGGTAGCAGTCTTTATTTGTGATCTTGTTGAGTCCTTGGAAATCTACACACAATTAGAGGGATCTATCCTTCTTTCAGATAAAGAGGACAGGGGCAGCATGAGTGAATACAAAGGGTTGGATGAAACCAGTAGCAAGATGTTCATCTAGGAAAGTCCTGAGTGCTTCAAGCTCAGAGGATGACAGGGAATAGGTGGTGCCAACAGGTGATGAGGTGCCTTCTTTCAGATCAATCTTCAGGTCAAACTTGCAGTAAGGGGCAAAAGTAGATACCTTGCTTTTGCTAAACACATCAGCAAAGTCATGGTATTCCTAAGGAATGCCAGAAAGGTCAGCTGGAGAAGAAGCAATGGAAGCAGAATGAAGATGACTCTCCATGGATTGGAGCTGCAAATAGAATGGGACTAAGCCATTAAGACTACAGGTATATGTGAATGCTGATAAGCTAAGTAGCTTGATCAACAGAGGTTTGGAGTCAGGGGAACATGGTGAATTAGGTTTGGAGTTAGCTTGGGTCAGAGAAACTGGAGGCTGCAGAGGTGAGCTTGGGGGTATTGATATGTTTGGTTTGGATGATTGGAATAAGATATGACTTGATACCCAGTCAATCAATGGATTGTAGTGGGCAAGCCAGTTGTGTCCTAGAACAAGAGAACTAGATTCATCCAATGGAGTGACATAGAATGTCATTGAAGTGATATCACTGGTTTTAAAACAAACAGAAAGATCAATGGCATTTATAATTATAGAATTGGAAGAGCCATTAAAAAGTTGGAGCTGCAATGGAGAAATGGAATAAGTTGAAAGATTGTAAGTACTGACTAACTTGGTGTCTATGAAGCAATCTGAAGAACCAGAGTCAATCAGGGCAGAAAACAGAGGAATTTCTTGTGAAACAAGGGTGACAAGGAGCATAAGTGAAGCATTATCTAAAAGAACAGACATGTTAAGTCTAACCTCCAATAAAGCATGGGAAGGATCAACACAACCTTCAGCCCATGCAGAGTCATGGAGGCTGTGGAATATTTTTTTGCCTCTGAGACAGAGGCCTCCAGTTTGATTTCTGAAGTAAAGGTTTTGGCAGCACAAGCTTTGACTGCCTTAGAGGAAGACTTGGGGCAGTCCTTTGCTATATACCCCATAATACCACAGAACAAACAGAGGTGATTCTTCAGTTGACACTTGCATTCTTTGATAGTGAGCTTATCATTCTTACCAAGCTTGGATGATAAGTCCTGTTTCTGGGGAATAAATGACTTGGAGGAGTCAAAGGAAGTAGCTGACTTGTTTCTTGATTCATTAGGGCCAGAGGTCAAAGCAGAGGATATGGTGGGTTTATTAGAGGACTTGAACAGATAAGATAACTTCCCTTGTTAGCTGATCTCAGATTTGCACTCCCAGTAATGAGCATTAATGGTCTGGGCCAGCTGGCACAGCTCAATGAGTGTTGGTGGCTTGCCAATGTGGGAAAGGTCATCTTTGATGTGGTCTGGAAGACCATTATAGAAATAGTGGCAGAGGGCACCTTCTCCATAACCCCAGACTTGAGATGCAATTCTGTTAAACTCAACTACATATTTGTTGATTTATTGACCATTCTTCATAGTCAACTGGTCTAGCTGGTGCTCTGCATCTCTGACTGGGTCATGGGATCTGAAGTTGGTCCAGAGTTCCTAAATGAACTCCTTATAATTGTCCATCCACAAGGGGTGGAAGTCAAGGTCTTCAGTAAGGAGGAGGTCAGGCTCAAACCATTCCAATGCCATGCCCTTAAGGTAGGACTGAGCATAAGTGA
>JBBPKN010001692.1:0-13230 GCA_038089275.1 Pulveroboletus cf. rosaemariae | reverse complement strand
TTCCCAACAGGAAAGAATTTATTTTTCTCTGATGTAGAAGAAGAGTTATCCTGAATAATTTTTAAGGCTGGAGAATGGCAAGAACTAGCTGAGGCATTTTCTGAAGCTGATGATATTGGTAATGTTTCAGAGATATTTCAGTTTAAAGAAGGGATCAATAAAAACAAGATCAATTCTAAAGAAGGGATACTCACTTCACAAGAAGAGTTTGATGAAGAATCAGTAGTCAGCTCTAAAAAAGGGGTGCAAGATGAAAAGTTAAGGGACTTTTCTGAGGCCTCTTCTACTATTCCAGTGTTTTCACCTCCAGATTTCATCAGTCTAGATGAAAAAGGGCATATTGCTCAGATAGATGGGTTTTTCCTAAGTAAGTTACCTAACATTCTGGATTCAGAATCACAGCATCCAGAAGCACAATTAATTTTCAGTCAGTGATGCTTAGACCACCCAGATGAAAAGCAAGAAGTGGCTTTATAATGTCCATATTGTATTTATAAAATAATTTAAGCCATTTGCAAGGCCTTTTTAGAGTCCAAGGTTAATCTTTGTAGAGTTCTGTTGCTGGACTCTCCAGTAGAAGATTCTTCTTTTTCACCAGCTTTATACTCAGAGTCCCCCCTCCTCAAATTTCTGAATCTCCTATCTAGAAAAGTGTTAAAAAAGGTATTTCTCAAGTTTAAGTACACTATACCAATCTTCTTCCTAAATGAAACCCTTATGGCTAGAGGGCAAAGGTCAGATTCCAGTGCCTTAGTGGTACATGAATCTGAGGGAAGATTATACTCCAGAGGCTCTGGGAATGTCCAGAGACTTCCAGAGGAATTCAGGAAGGGTTGGTTGATCAAACAGGACTCAGCTTCACCTTATGTGGTATGCCCTTGCACTTTCTGGTGTCCCAATTTACATAGATGTCAGAGGTGGGGAAGAAGACCATCTTAGCACTCAACAAAAGGGACAGGCAGGACAAGAAAAGTCAAGCCTAGTTATGGGGATGGGACCTTACAATTCCTTCAAGGATATTACTTGGCCCTGGAGGTTCTCTGGAGTAATCTAGAGGGTCAGAGTGAGTCTACTAGCTCAATCAGAGTGAGGACAATGACAAGATAATGTTTATGTCAATATTCATACTGAGGTACAAGATACAGGACTACAGTACTTATACCTCAGAGAGGCAGAACTATCTAGGAGTATAGTGAAGTGAGACAGGTGCAAACTCAGAAGTGAAGCAAATGTCTAAATATCTAAGAAATGAATAGAGATGTCAGAAAAGACAATGTCCAATCATGTCAGACTAAAACTGAAGGGTGACAGGATAAAACAAGGGGAAACAGGAACAGAAATGGAACAGAAATAGGAATAATAATAGTAATAGTAACTGAGAGCAGGAACAGTAACAGAGTTATACCAGAATGATCCAAAGATGAGAAAATGGAACTGAGGTAGTACTTATCTGGAACAGAGATGGAACTAGAAATGGAATAAGGAGGAGTAGGAGCAGAGGCCAGGGAAGCATATATTGATGGAAGGCAGAAAGCATACATGTATAGCTGGAGTAGACTGGAATGGTAACAGAGGGCTAGAGTTGCCTGGAGGGGAGTCAGAGGACTAGAGTGACTTACTGGGTACAAGGACCAGTCATAAGCCAGGTCAGAATTGGGTCAGAATTGGGTCAGGGGTATGGGATATAATAGAAAGGAATTTCAATGAAGAAGTAGCAGAGCTTAAACACTTTGTGAATATGGCAGATAAAGAAGTTTTACAACTGATTTTGATGCTTTATTGCAAGATCCACCATGGATTCCTCCTGTGGGATATTTTTCAATGTCCTGCTTGTATTGCCAAGTTGACATGCTTCAGCAAGAAATATCAAGTTTGTTAAAGAAGTTTGTTGTCAAATGGGTTATTTTTTTTTCAAAAGAATCAACTCTCCCCCAATTACTCTCCTGGTTCAACTCAGAATGAGTTGAAGGCAAAAAAGGGGTAAAGAGTATAGTAGCAACAAAGTGACTACAAGGTATCAGATAAGTCAAGAATGAGTCTCCTCTTATTTATCAAAGGAAATTTCTAAGAGTTTTCTTTTTTTTTCTTGGTGATGCTTTTTCTTTTCTTTTTACTTAAGAGTTTACAGAAGTAGCCCAGCAATAATGGGTAAAAGACAGTCAAGATAGTCTCTGGCTCTTTGAAGCTTCATTGCTAAAGAAGGGGTAGTGTTGCAAAGCGACACTTCAGCACCAGTTCTAGTCACATGATCTCATGTGATTATGCACAAGGAACCTCTTATGTGGAACTCTAGTCTGTGGTTTATTTCTTTTCTTAGAGTTTACCTTGCAGTGGTCACATGATAGGTCACTTGACATGGATTGTCCCAGAATCTTCCCTGGTTATGCCCAGATCCCTATCTTCATGGATCTCTCTGGATCTGGATCTAGATTGAATCTCATCTGTGGCAGAGATTTCTGTCCTTATGGTATAGTTATATTTAACCCTGCACTTCCATTCCATTTAATATCTGCTTATCCTCATGGCTTACTGCAGGTAGTTAGTCATCTCCCTAGTCATGCCCTATGCCCAGTTTCCTATTTAGTAAGAGTTCCCATACTGGTTCATATAAATTACCTGGTCTATGCACCAGTCCCTGGAATATATATAAGGGCAAGGGTGGCAAGCTGGGTTTTCCCAGTCTTGCTTACTTGAGCTTTGATCTAGTCTTCTGTCACTGAGGTCCTTGTACCTTTTTCAGTCTTAATGCAATGCCTCTGGCTTTTCCAAGTGATTCAACAGTCCTATAGTGGCTGGCATTTCTCATTGCATTCTTGCCTAGTTCCTGGCCACTAGCACAAAAGCCAGATAGCAGCAGGATTAGGAGCACTTCTCAAGATTAGAGTTAGAAAAAGATAGCAATGCCAAGAAGGCATTTTAGAAGCTTCAGAAAAACTATTGGAGATGTTATAAATAACAAGTTCAGAAGCACAAGAGTCATATAATCAAGCATGTGATCATAAGAAGCCTATGCCATACAAGGACAAACCCTAGGATATGGTTGAGTTGTTTATTCAAAGTTCCTCTATCTGATTTGGGTCATAGCTTATAATTGGATCTAGTATCTCAGATGATAGATGAATCTGATCTCAATCCAGATAAAAATCATATGTAATTGTGGCAGATCTCTAGATGGGATCTTTTTGACCTCATAGCTAAGAGTATGATTTAATCTTCACTTACTCTAAATCCTAATACTTTCATTCTTTATAGCCTCTTCATATATATTTCCTCTGCATGGCTGCTTGGTCATATTCTCAGTAAGCATGTCCTATGCCCTATTTTCTATTTAGTCCTTGCCCTATGCCCCAGAGATAGTCTATGTTTATCTAGAATAGATATAAATACTTAGTGAGATATATGTTACAAACATAATATTTGCTAGCAGAAGAGTCACATGACAAGCACATGACTGTGAGACATCTTTGCCAAAACAAGACAAATCCTAGGATATGGTTGAGTTGTTATTAAGAGTTTCCCCTTGCTAGGCACAGCTTATAGGGTTGGATCTAGCATCTCAGATGATGATATCTCCTGATCCAATCTAGATAACATCTGATCTTAGATCTAGATTGATGGATCTAATCATGGCAGAGATCCAGATGGGATCTCCTTAGCCTCATGGCTGAGGGTATGGTTTAATCTCCACTTACCCTAGACCCTTACCTTCTATTCTACATAGCCTCTCTATTCTACACATCTTATTTGCATGGCCCATTGGTCATATTCTCAGTAAGCATGCCCTATGCCCTATTCCCTTATTTAGTATTTCCCTATGCCCTGGAGGTGGTCTGTGCACACTTGAACTTAGTATAAATAGTTGAGTAGTTCCTTGGTTTCAGCTCCCCAGCCTTAACCACTTGTTTATCTTGTACATCATCTAGTGCCCTCTCAATACAGGCATTACCTCCTAACTTGTGCTATGGCTCCTCAGGCCTTGCTACCCTGAGTCCACCACATTGCTCATCACTCTATTCCAACTGAATCTGACAATAAAACCAACACACCCTTTCAAGGCAGACTGTTTAGAGTTAGAATGGGTCATTCAGAGATTGACACCATAATAATATAGTACTTAGCCCCCAGCTTTGACCACTTCATTATTCATACCATCTAGTCATTACTCCTAGATAGCTCTCCAATAAAGGGCTTTCTCTGGATACAAGTACAATAGCTCCTCAGATATTGCTACTTTAAGTAACTTTATCTCTCTTTATCTATTTAATCTGAATTCAACAACAAAACCACTCACATACTCTCAAGGCAGGCTAGTTAGGGTTAGGAAGAGTCATATAATGTCCAACACCATAACAGGAGAGAAGGTCAGAAATCAGATTAGGGTCAGGTTGTCATATCCCATACCTTTAACCCAATTTCAACCCAGCTTATGACTGGTTCTTATATCCAGTAAGCCAATCTAGCCCTTTAACTCTCCTTTAGGCAACTCCAGCTCTCTATCACCATTCCATTCCACCCCAGCTATGCTTGTACCCTTTTCACCTTTCCATTAGTATATGCTCCCCTAGCTCTCCACCTCTACTTTACTCTATTTCATTTCTAGTTCTATCTCTGTTCCCAATTAACTACTACCTTAGTCTTAGTTTACCTTCTCTGGACCACTCTGCTATAACTCTGTACCTAGTCCCACTCTCAGTTATAATTACAGTTACAGTTTCCATTACTGTTCATTGTTTTCCCTCACTTCTTCCTGTTAACATTTAGTTTTAGCCTAACATGATTGAACATTGTCTTCTCTGACATCTCCATTTGTTTCTTAGATACTTAGACATCTGCTTTGCTTTTGAGCTTGCACCTGTTTCATTTTGCCATACTCTTAGATAGTTCTGCCTCCCTGAGGTATAAGTACTGTAGTCCTGTATCTTATATCTCAGTATGAATATCAACATAAATATTCTCATCTTATTATTGTCCTTACTCCAGCTGAGCTACCTAGCTTATCCTTTAACCCTCTGAAGTACTCCAGAGAACCTCCAGGGCTGTACAATATCCTTGAAGAAAATATCCTCCCCTCCATGACTAATCCCTTTATAAATTGGAACATCATGAAGTGCAAGGGCATACCACATAAGGTGAAGCCAAGTCCCTTCCAATCAGCACAATCCATCTTTATTATAATATACTTTTTCATTTTTACTATTTTGGCACTTTTTTCTCACCACTGTAGCTCTTCACATTGTCACATCATGTGATCTTCTCACATCTTCACATTTTCACTATTTCACCATTTCACATCTTCACATGTCACAGGTCTAGAGCAATCTAGACTCTAATATCATGCCTTATTGTTTCCTGATATATTTCTAGGTTCCTACTCTCTTTCTGCTATTGAATGGCTTACTGTACATTATTTAGGGCCAGCACCATTTACATGGTCTGTGCACATACCATAACAATATAAAAGAAGGTTGGCTCAAGTCTGGATTTTCTTAGTCTTGTATACTTGAATCTTTTAGTTCTACAAGTTCCTTGGCTTTTACTTCTCTTTCTCTTATCTTTGCCTAGTTCTGATAGTTCTAAGTTCAAAGCTACTACTCAGGAGTTAGTTTGCATACACCAAGGCTATATATTTAGATTTTAGGTCAATGCATCTGCTAGTTGTGTTTTAATCTTGATCCTTTACTAGAGATCTCTGGACATTTTAGAAACCTCTGGAGTTTAAGCCCAGATTATGCTGGTATAGCAAGAAGGGTATAAGGTTTTAACACAGGTGATCAAACAGAATATTGAGAGCAAATGTCAGAAGTAGGTTAGTGTCATATTCTATACCTGAAATGCAACTCTTGATGCATTAACCTTCCTAACCCTAACCCTTGGGAAGTGCCTTCCTAATCTTGCTATAGGGCTTTTGTACTAGTGGCTCCGAACTAGGTGAGATGCAAAAGAGTAAGAGCCAAGTACTGAGACTGGCAGGCTGAGAGTCAAGAAAGCAACAAGACAATTCCTGTGCCAGCAAGACTGAATCTAAACCTAAGACTCAAGTGAGCAAGACTGGGGAATTCCAGCTTGCCTACCCTTGCCTTTATATATTAGAGGATCCTGAGCACAGACCATGCTAACTAAGTACATGAACTACCTAATCAGGGAATGCCCTAGACCCTGGGTTAATAGATAAGAAGGAAATAAGGGAAAAGCATGGGGCAGAGATTAAGAGTATGGCAGAAGGCCATGCGGATGTGGGAGAATGAAAGAGAAGTAATCTATGAATAGAATGCAGGGTCAGAGGTGCTTGCACCATGAGGACAGAGATCTCTGCCACAGATGAGATCCAATCTATAGATCTGTCACAGATACATCTAGGGTCCAGATCCAGATCCAGATCTAGATTAGATGAGATCCATGGAGATTAGATGGAGGGCAGTTTCAGGGAAGATCCCAGGAAGATTCATGTCAGGTGACTTATGATCACATGACCACTGCTAAGAAAAAGGAATAATAAATACTCTTAAAGGAAACAGACCATAGACTAGGGTTAAGCTTAAAATGGGGTGTCTTGTGCATGATCACATGATATCACATGACTGATTCTAGTGCTGGAGTGTCACTTTGTAACAATACCTTCAATTCAATTCCAACCCAGCTTATAATGGGTCCTTGCATTTAGTAAGCCAATCTAGCTCTTTGACTTCCCTTTATATAGCTCTAGCCTGTTATATTCCATATCTCTAATCCAATTTCAACCCAATTCCAATCCAGCTTATAACTGGTCCTTATATTTAGTAAGCTACTCTAGCCCTCTGATTTCCCTCCATGCAACTTCAACCCTCCATCACTATTCCAGTCTATATCAGCTATACATGTACACTTCCTGCCCCTTCATCAGTATACACTTCCCCAGCCCTCTGCTCCCACTCTATTCTATTTCATTTTTAGTTTGATTTTTATTTCAGTTAAGTACTATCTTAGTTTTATGTTGTTATCTCTGGACCATTCTGGTATAACTCCATTACTATTTCCACCTTCAGTTACTATTATTATTCCTATTTCCATTCCTGTTCCTTGCTTCCCCTTGTTTTATCCTGTTACTCTTTAGTTTCAGTCTAACATGATTGGATATTGTCTTTCCTGGCTTTACTTCTGAGTTTACACCTGTTTTACTTCACTATACTTTTAGATAGTTCTGCCTCTCTGAGGTATAAGTACTGTAGTCTTGTATCTTGTACTTTAGTATAAATATTGACATAGATATTCTTTTGTTATCATTCTCACTTTGATTGAGTCCTTAGGCTCACTCTGACTCTTTGGGTTACTCCAGAAAACCTCCAGAGCCAAGCAATATCTTTGAAGAAGTTGTAAGGTCTCATTCCCATGACTAGGCTTGACTCTTCTCATTCTGCCTGTCCCTCTTGTTGAGCACTAAAATAGTACTCTTACTTACCTCCAACATTTATGTAAATTGAAACATTAAAAAGTGCAAGAGCACACCATATAAGGTGAAGCTGGGTCCTATTTGACCAACCAACCCTTTTCAAATCCCTCTGGAATTCTTTAGACATCCCTGGAGCTTCTGGAGTATAATCTTCCCTCAGGTTTATGCACCACTAAGGTGCTGGAACCTAAACTTTGCCCTCTAGCAACAAGAGCTTTATTCAGAAAGGAAATTGGTATAAGTTTTAACAGTATATTCATACTCTCACTTGCACTTCTTCAAGCCTTTACTTCAGGATTGGCCTTGACTGTCTCTCAACACTCAGCTTTGAACCACCTGCATGCTTGGCACACTCACAGGTAATCTCTCTGAGATCTTCAGAACTTCAACTTATCCCTTATGCTATCTGTTAGACTATAACCACAATGACACCATCACAACCTCATGCTCTTCTGGGCATCTGATCTTTAAGTTGATCTATCCTTTATGGTGCAAGCCCTCTACTGCCCCTGACCTTCTGAGCCACTCTGACATTCTATAATGTTAGTCACTGGCCCCAGTTGCTTAAGATACATGCATCTAAATTCAACTTCTGATTCCTGGCCCTGATATTCTCCTATTCCTGACTTCAAGCTCTCCAGAGCAGTTGTGACTCTCTACTATTATACAGCATCACCAGTCCTCTTGAATTCTTGAATGCAGTTTAGATTATGATTATCTACTCATGAGCACTACTTTCTCCAATTTCCTCTATTTCTTTTCAACAGCTAACTCCAGTCCTCTAATACTTTGTTGTCATCTGGTAATTGTTATAATGCACTTTTTCATTTTTACTCTTTTTGGACTTATTATCTTACTACTGTAGCTCTTCACCTTGTTACATCATGTGACCCTTTCACATCTTCACTTTTTCACCTCTTTACTTTTTCACCATTTCACCCTTTTACCTTTCACATCTTCACATGGCACAAGTCTAGAGTGATCTAGACTCTGATGTCATGCCTCATGTTTGTCTCATGTATTTCTAGGTCCCCACTCTCTTATTGCTATTGGATAGCTTACTGTACAATACTTTAGGGCCAGCAGCAGTTACATGGTCTGTGCATGGTATGTAGCAATATAAAAGGAGGTCAGCTCAAGCCTGGATTTTCCCAGTCTTGTGCACTTGAACCTTCCAGTTCTTGTTTTGTCTTGGCTCTTATCATTTTGCTACTATTGCCTAGTTCAGAGCCACTAGTCCAAAAGCTCTACCCAGGATCCAATTAGGCAGCACACACCAAGGCTAGGTATTAGTTTAGGTCAATGCATCATCAGTTGTGTATCATTTGCACAAGACTTCAATACTTGGTCTGTACAGAAAGGAGATTAGGAAATCAGGTCACATCATTTTATGCCCTTCAAATGCACTTATCCTTGGGGACACAAGGAAGAACTTAGGAACTTGGTCAATGAAGCCATATTAGGATTCTTAGGAAATGAAACAGGCAGAGAGGATTTTTAGAGGAGATTTGACATTTTTGATAGGCAAATGGCACTTGATTTTCAGGCAGGCAAAGCAAGGAATAGAAAGGTAGTGGCTAGTGACAGGCTTAAATCACTTAGATCCTTGGCAGTTCTCAAGAAATCCTGTGGTCTTCACTCAGTCTGCACCCCCCCTTGCATTTATTGATCTTTAGTCAAATGTATCCACTCCAAGGCAAGAAGAGAAGGAATATAAAAGCCAGGTAAAGCTCCCAGAGTCCAGCCCATCAATTGAGGAATCCCCCTTTGAGTTTATAACCCAGGACCTGCTACCACTAAGTGATCCAGGGTAGTTAAAAGGGCACTACCACCCAGCTCTGTCATCTCCTTCAAGGCTTAAGGCAATGTCTGAAGAAACAAACATGGAAGATTTGCTGAAGGAGTTGAGGGGGGGAATGGAAAGGAAGGTCGCAGACCCAGGAAAGTGGGATGGCAATAGGAAAAAATAGAGATTGTGGTGGGCAAAGATCAGAGTATGGGAGAATAGCATCAAGTGGAAGAATAACCAAACAAGGACTGCGGGAGTACTCTCCCGAATGGAAGGAAAGGCAGAGGGCTATGCCCAGCTAATCCTAGAAGACTGTCTGGACAAGGACCAGTGGCCCAGCAAGAAAGACCTCTTCGAGAATATTAAGAGATACTTCCACATTGACAAGCTCACCCATGAAGCTCTGAAGAAATTAGAGGGGTTAAGGCATATTGGGTGAATTGATAACTATCTGTAGGATTTTATTGTCTTGCAAAAGGATGCCAAAGTAGATGAACACCATGCTATGAAACTGCTCAGAGAGCAGGTTCAATACAGGGTTTACCAGCATGCAATGCTGCAAGGGCTAGAGGAAACAGTCTTGGAACTAATTAATCAGTTTTGAGTCATAGGTTGCACTTTTGAGTGCATGGCAGTTGAGCAAGGAGCTCCTGTCAACTGGTGGCAGTTACTGTGAGGTCCTCCCCCTCATCCCTCAAATACTTCCTCTGTGTTAAAACTTTCCATTCTTCTTAAAGAGACTGTTAAAACCTATACCAAGATAAGTATACTTTTAACCAGTTTCTCTTTTTTAAATGAAACCCTTGACACTGGAGGTAGATCAGAACTCTGGGTGCTCTGGAGAATTCTGGGGAAATCTAGGAAGGGTTTCAATGGTCGAACAGGACTTGGCTTCACCTTATGGGATGTGCCCTTGCACTTCTCCATTGTCCTGATTTACATAGATGTTGGGGTGGGTGATAAGGCTGTCTCTATGCTCAACAGGAGGGACAGGCAGGACAAGAAGAGTCAAGCCTAGTCATGGGGGTAAGGCTTTATGACTCCTTTGAGGATATCACGTAGCCTCAGAGGTATTCCAGAGTAACCTGGAGGGTCAGAGTGAGCTCAAGGCTCATGCAGTGTGAGGACAATGACAAGAGGGTTCTGGTGTTTTTGTCAATATTCATACTAAGGTAACAGATTATCAAAACACAAATACTGCTACTACTACTGCTACTAGGTTGAAGTTCATCAGAAGGGAATATGAGCTCTGGAGGTCTGCAGAGATTTCTGGAGATTTCCAAAAATGATCAAGTAGTTAAGTAGTAGGTTCTTCATCAAACAGGACTTGGCTTTAGTGCCCTGGCATAGCCTTAGTATCCTGATTGCAGCAGGCCAGAGATGGCAGAGAAAAGCTTGCTCAGAGCTCAACAAGAGAGATGGACAAGATGAAGAGTGTCAAGTCCAGTCTTAAGGAGCAGAGTCATCAAGACTTATAGAAGATAGCCAATAGGCTGATCATAATCTCCAGCAGGGCCAGAGGATTGGAGTGAGTTGGAGGACTCAGGTCAGATAGGGGTAGTAACAACAGTAAAGTTGTCGCTTATCCCAAGTCAATATTAAGCCATAATAACTTTAATGCTGAAAACTCCAGAGTAACCCAGAGGATCAGAGTGAGCCCAAAGGCTCAATCAGAGTGAGGATGATGACAAGAGGGTGTTTCTGTCAATATTCATACTGAGGTACAAGATACAGAACTACAGTACTTATACCTTAGAGAGCAGAACTATCTGAGTATGTAGCAAAATAAGACAGGTGCAATCTCAGAAGCAAAACAGATGTCTAAGTATCTAAGAGACAAATGGAGATGTCAGGAAAGACAATGTCCAATCATGTCAGACTGAAACTGAAGGGTGACAGGATGAAACAGGGGAAAGCAAGGAACAGGAACAGAACAGGAATAGTAACAATGATGGTAACAGTAGCTGACCGGAAATGGTAACAGAGTTATATTGGGATGATCTGGAGATGACGAAGGGAAACTAGGGTAGTACTTAACTGGAGCAGAGATAGACTGGAAGCAGAATGGGTGGAGTGGAAGTGGAAGTCTGGGGGAGCATATAATGCTGAGAGGTGGGAGTGTACATGCATAGCTGGGGAAGACTGGAATGGTAATGGAGGGCCAGAGTTGCCTGGAGGGGAGTCAGAGGGCTGGAGTGGCTTACTAGGTGTGAAGACCAATTGTAAGCCAGGTTGAAATGGGGTTGGAATTCAGATCGGAGATCTGGGATATAATACTTTGCAGCAAATCATTTCCAACCTTGTTCTCAGTGGCAACCTCCCAGATTCACAGCCACAGGAACTCAGCCAGGAAGAGGGGCCCCAATGAAGATAGGAGTGGTCAATTATGGTGGAAAGGAATGTTTCAAATGCCATAAGTGGGGGCATTTGGCCAAGGACTACTACTCAAATCTCCCTTTTACCTCCCCCTCCTGATTTTAACCCACAAAGAACACAGGCCAGCACCCTGGCAGATAATAGGGCCACATCCAGAAGGCAGATATTGACCTTTGGAGATTTCAAAAAGGTATAGGGTCAGCCAAATACTTATGAGGCCCCCATGGTAGATATGCAAGTGCTAGCAGTGGAAGCTGCTAAGCAACAAACACAAGGATCTGGGATTGAAGAAGTCCCAGAAAATAGTATGTATGGAGAAGCTGCCAGAGCTTACTGGCTGGACAAATTTTCTTTAGAGCAGAAATCTTTAAAATAAATGTGACTTCAATCAATCAAGGTGATTGGGGTTGTTCTTCTCTTTCATCTTCAGCTGTACTATTTAATTCACATCCTATGAATACAGTTTTTTCACCTGCCAATGAGGGGTCTTGAAAGAGCTTGGCCAATGGCAATAAATTGGTGCTTAATTCCTCAGAAAAAATAAAAGAAAAAGGTATCAATTCAGTATGCATTTGAAATTCACCTTTAACAGATATTTATAAAAACCTCAAAATAATCAAAGGAAGAGATGAATTTTTATTGAAAATAAAAGTAAAAGGAATTAGGAATGAACAATGGAATAAGTGTGAAACTATCCATGCTCTAATTGATTCAGGAGTGGTGATAACATTTGTGGATACTGACTTTGTCTCATGACATAGGTTAACACAATTACCTCTCAAACAACAGGTAGAGGTGTACAATGCAGATGGTACCAAAGGATTAGGAGGCAGAATACAAAGTAAAGTCCTCATAAACATTGAATTCACAGATGTGCATGGAAAAGCACATGAAGAAGTGTTACCTGCACTTGTGTCAAAATTGGGAAGAATGGATCTTATTATAGGGTATGATTGGTTCAAAAAACATAACCCTATTATAGATTGGCAAAAGAAAACAGTGCTAATCCCAGGCAAACCAATCTCAATTCATCAAATTAATACCAATGAAGTGAAACTAAAGGATCAGGTACCAAAAGAGTTCCATAAATTTCTGAATACATTTTCCCAGGAACAATCAGAAAGAATGCTGACAAGGAAACCTTGGGACCATCAGGTCGACCTTAAAGAAGGGTTTGTACCAAAGAAAGGATGAGTTATTCCACTTTCAGATAAAGAAATGATGGAAGTTAGGAATTTTATTGAAATGGAAACCAGAAAAGGATATATTAGACCCTCAAAATCACCACAGACATCCCCTGTCTTCTTCATAGGTAAAAAGGATGGTGGGAAGCATATGGTCATTGACTATAGATATTTGAATGAGTGGACTGTCAAGAATTCCTATCCACTTCCATTGATTTCTACCCTCATTGATTGCCTTAAAGGCTCTGATATGTTTACTACTCTAGATCTTTGATGGGGTTACAATAATATCAGAATGCACCAGGGAGACGAATGGAAAGGCGCATTTACCACACCTATAGGGGCCTTCAAACCCTTGGTAATGTATTTTGGCATGTGCAATAGCCCTGGCATATTCCAAACAATGGTTAATGACATTTTTCATGACTTATGGGCATTTGTTCTGGTATATATTG
>JBBPKN010001691.1:0-13230 GCA_038089275.1 Pulveroboletus cf. rosaemariae | reverse complement strand
TCTTAAAGGAAGAGAACCACAGACTAGGGTTAAGCTTAAAAAGGGGTGTCTTGTGCATGATCATGTGATGTCACATGACTAGTTCTAGTGCTGGAGTGTCACTTTGTAACATCTTGAGTAAACAAGTGTGGGAAAAGGGTAAAATAATCTTGAAGAGTAAGATTTTCACAAATTACAAGATAACTTATTGTAGTAATGTTTCATGATCAGGCAGTGGTATCATGGGTGGTCATGGGGTAAACAGGAAAACAAAAGAATAGCCAAGGATAGAAATGAAAGAATTAATGGAGTACCCTAGAGGGGCAAGATTAGAGACAGACATCAAATCAGTTACTTTAAAACAGGATCAGAAAAGTCAAGAACAGGAACAAAGAAAACAGAAATGGAGAGTTTAGGGGCTTTAAAAGGACTACCAGAGAAGGTTGGAAGCTCTTAACCAAAGGCAGGTAGTCAAACAGAACATATAAGGTAATTGGGGAGAAGGTTGAAATTAGAGTGAAAAGGAATAGAGTTACAGAGGGTTTCTTATCTTCAAATGCAACTGAAACACACTAATTGTCAGTGAGACAGTTCCTCATGTGGCTAGGGGTTGGAGTTAAATTGGAGTCAGATGAAGATCTGATAAGATAGTAGGGGCAGGAAAGGTTGTCAGACATATCCCATTTTCCTTATGTCTTTACTCAGAAAACTTCAGTTCTGGCCTGATGAATAGCTCACTTCTTATCTTCATGATGGGCTACTGCTGATGCAGGCAAATGAAACACAACTTTTGATGTGTTGACCTTCCTAACTCTAATCCTTGGGGAGTGCCTTTCTAATCTTGCTATCTGGCTTTTGTGCTAGTGGCCAGGAACTAGGCATGGTAAGATGAAAGTGAGAGCCAAGGCACTTATAAGTGAGTGAGGATAGGCTAAGAGTCAAAGGAGCAATAGACTAATGCCTATACCAGTAGGACTAAACCAAAATTAAGACTCAAGTGAGCAAGACTGGGGAATCCCAGCTTGTCTACTCTTGCCTTTATATATTAGAGGATCCTGTGCACAGACCATGCTGACTAAGTACATGTGCTACCTAATCAGGGAATGCCCTAGACCCTAATAGATAAGAGAGAATGAAAGCATGGAGCAAAAATAAAGAGTATGGTAGGATACCATGCAGATGTGGGAGAATGGAAGAGAAGTATCTAGGAAATGAAATGCAGGGTCAGAGGTGCTTGCACCATGAGGACAGAGATCTCTGCCACAGATAAGATCCAATCTATAGATCTGCCACAGATACATCTAGAGTCCAGATTCAGATTCAGATCTAGATCAGATGAGATTTATGGAGATTAGATGGAGAGCAGTTCCAGGGAAGATCCCAGGAAGATCCATGTCAGGTGACTGATGATTACATGACCACTGCTAGGGAAAAAAATAATAAATACTCTTAAAGAAAACAGACCATAGACTAGGGTTAAGCTTAAAATGGGGTGTCTTGTGCACAATCACATGATGTCACATGACTGGTTCTAGTGCTGGAGTGTCACTTTATAACAGCAAAAACCTTGGAGTATAGGAGAAGGAGGATTATTCAACATATGACAATGGCCTGGAGGCCAAACAAGTATTCATCACAAGGACTGGGGTCTGGGGCCAGAGTGTCAGGAAGTGAGTTCAGAGAGAATGAGTAGATGCAACCTGGGGGATTTATGGCAAGAGAAGGTGGGGAATCAGAGCCTATGGGCAATTGGCTAGTGGCTAATGCAATTTGTAATGTTGGTGGCTGTCTTTGCACAAAAATGCTGGAGCAAAATAAGCTTCTTTGCAATCTGATGCTGGTCAAAATGGCTGAAGGATGCCAGGCAGGCTACATTGCAGCAAGGAGGCCAAGGTTCATTATGACCAATGCTAAGACTGAACTGGAGAAGTGCAGAGTGGAGGTCAGAGAGAACCCAGAGGAGTGGGTGTTGTGCTGAGGTTTGCTCATTGGTCTCACCTCCCTATCTATAACATTATACTTGATTCTGGAATTTTACTGTTTTTGTGCCATAATACAGAAGGAGTATGGAGCCCAGAGTGGTGAGTAGCATGATAGTGAATATAGGCAATGTCTAGTTACTACTTGGAAGCAGGGTGGAAAGTACTGGAAAGGACCAGATATAAGTACAGCTGATGAGAATAGGCATTAGTTACTGTATGAGTGGAAGGGGCAATTAAAGAGGGGTATAGCTGATTAAGGTCAGGACCGGTCACTGCATGAGTGAGCAGAGGGGCAATCAGCACAGAGCAAGTCTGGGTCATTGCAAAGGAGAAGACAGTTAACAGGCATGCTGGTCACTGCTTCTGGAGAGGGTGGAGAAGAGTGGAGGAAGGTCAGAGGGATGAACAATGGGTTAGTAGAGACTAAGGTGGGAAAGAGGGGGCACTAGTGTTGATCACTAATGTGATGACCTGATGCAATTGTTAGGTGCTATCTCCCCCTTAAGGTCAACATCCCATTGTTAACTAAGCAATCAGAAGGTAAAAAAAGGCAAAGGCAACTTGAAAATAAAACAGATTTGAAAAGAACTGGAAAGATGGAGAAGGCCAAAAGGAAAGGCCAAGTAAAGAGAAAGTGCCTAAAGAGAGGAATTCCCAGGAGATGCAGGAAGAGCAGAAGTATTCCAAGGAAAAGAGGTAACCTGGGGAGTAAAAGGACAGATTCACAAACAACAGATTGGAAAAAGGAAAAGTAAGGTCTGCAGGCAGGAACAGAGTTATCAGGAACAAGGTCAGAATAACAAGGAAACCAAGGGTCAATGAGAGGGAATGGAAAACTGGAGAAGATTGAAGAAAGACAAGGGATCTCAGAATATAAGAAGAGCAGAAACATTCAAAGGAAAAGAATATCCAGGGGAATAAAAGGACAAGTTCCCAAATGACATCTTAGGAGATTAAGAAAAGAAAATCAAGGATTATGGGGTTGTCAGGAACAAGCCAGAAGAGTATGAGGTCCCAGGATATATAATAGAAGAAATGGAGGAAGTTCTGAGAAACAGAAGAGTTCCCCAGAACTGGAGTCAGAAGGTGCAAAGGGCACCTATAAGGGACAGAAAATGGGGTTTTGAGAGGTGGAATAAGAAAAAGGTTAGAGATATTACAGACAAGAAGTCTGGAGTGGGAAATAGGGGGATGGAAAATCCAGGCAGGTACTGACAGAAAGCAACAAGGAAACAAAACAAAGCACAAGTCTAACTATACAAGGTAAGGTAGAGATTGCAGCATTACCATGAAAATAATAGTCCATTCCAGGGGAAGTGGAGTAGAAACAGAGGCTTTTTGGAGACAGAATAAAAAGTCATGGTTGTGCAAAGGACAATGCAGGTGAACACATCAGCATATAGGGGAAGGAAATGAGGCTTCTAAGACCTTGTAGAATTGGTAAGTGAAGTATGCAAGGATAAGGGCAGAGATGGGTGAAAGAAAAACATAACAGAGGGGTTGGATGCTACAATCTTGGGAGGGTTGGAATTTGACAGAAAAGATTTTCACTGCAAATCAGGTGGTGAGACTCTGTCAGAAAAACAAAAGAGCTGTGGTTTAGGGTCAGAGTTAGCTAATACTAGAGTGGTACAGAGCTATAAAAGGTGTGTGGGTTACTAGCATGTGTTATTCAATAGATAAACAAGGTACTGCTCAATACCCAGGGTTAACAGACCACATTGGATAAGTCAGTGGTGTCCCAGAATCAGTGAACACAAATCATCCAGCAGAGGGTAATGCTAAGCATTAATCAGAGTGAATTCAACAGTCTTGGTGAGATACTAGGTGCCAAGGCTTGAGCATACAAGGTGAAGGTGAAGAACAAGGGGAAGCTTTGAAAAGAGGCAGAAAGAAGTGGAGTAAAAATGGAAAAGGTCAGAGTGTTAGGTTTTGAAATTCTAAACAGGACTAGGAATCCAACAAGAGGTTGTAATAATTGTGAGTACATGAAGGTGCAGCATCAGAAGTTGGAGAGACAAAGGGGCTTATGGTAGATCAGCTTGTCATGCCTGAGTAGCAAGGTCTTGAAGGTTTAGGGCTGACTGCTGAGAATGGATCACCTAGAAGTGAAGAACAAATATAAGTGAGTGGGACAGCCTTATCAAACATTAAGTGATTTGTTGACAAGGATCAGAGACTGGCCAGGGTACTTGAAGTGTGATAGCAATGCCAAGGTGACAAGGGGTGGTGGAAAGAGGTTAGAGTGGCTTGGAATGAGTTTTCTGACAAGGGTGGTAATAGAATAAGAAGTGGCACTTGAAAGGGATTTCATAACTTTGGACAGCATTCAAGTCTGAAGACAACTGCTTGAGTGATCCTAACATTCCTAATGAGTATTAGCATCAGAAGAGGAAATGAGAAGGTTGTCCTTATATATGACAAGCCATCCTTCAGCAATCATGTCTTGGAAGAAATTATTCATAAAATACTGGAAAGTAGCAGGTGAGTTGTTCAAACTGAAAAACATCACCATAGGTTTGAAAAGCCCCTTATGTGTGATGAAGGTGGCCTTCCATTGGTGTCTGTCTTTGATGCGGACATTGTTGTATCCCCACCATACATCAAACTTGGTGAAGATATTCATATCTTTGAGTTTGTCTAACAAATCAGAGATGAGGGAAAGAGAGTAGGTGTTGTGAATGGTATGCTTGTTCAGATACCTATAATCTTGACAAGAGTGAAGCTTGCCATCCTCTTTCTTAATGAAAAAGAAGAAGAAGGCTTGTGGGGAGTTGGAGGGTCAGATTTTTCCAGCATGGAGATTTTCTTCAATGAAGATTTTGGTGGCCTCCCATTCAGGAGGGGAAAGAGGGTACACCTTACCTATCTTAGGGATGAACATGTCCTTAAGATTGATTTCATGATCATAAGGACAGGAAGGTGGAAGATGGTCAAGGATTTTCAGGGTATTGAAGAAGACCAAGAAGTAGCAGGAGTATTCTGAGGGGAGAGTGGTGGCAGTTTTGGCCTTATTGGCCTCAATGGCCAGCTTGGTAGAGGTAGTAAGTCTGGCAACAGTGATCTTGGGAAGATATAATGAGCAGTGATTGAGGATCCTGCTGGAGTGGTGGTTGTATAGGTCTTCCCTGATTAACTGGTCAGGGGAGACATAGTCCAGATAGCAGACTAAAAGTTCATCATGGGAAATAGTGATATCAGGGAGAAGTCTATTGAACTGAGATTTATGGATGGAGTTGATATGGTAAACAGTTTCCATAGTAGGGGGTTTTGGAATGATGAGTGTGTTGGCCATCCAGTCAATAGTGGGATTCGTGGTTTAAAGCCACAGGAGTTCTAAAATGATGTTCTCCTGACTGCATGCCATGACATAGCAGGTAACAGGGAGGAAGGAGTGGTTAAAGTGGAAAAGGTCACAGGTTCAAGTGATCTTGCCCTTCTTGTTTTTGGGTTGGTTCATGTTTTGGATAACAATGGATTTCAGAAGTTTGGTGGTGGGGAGTTGGTTCTTCTTGACAAAGTTCCAGTTAATGTAGTTGATTTGTGCTCCACTGTTGATGAGAGCACGAGTGGCTATGACTTTCTTGGCACAGAAGGCAGGAGATACTTGTAATGGAATTTTCATGGATTTCTTTGAAGCAGATACAAGTATAGGTGCACAAGAGAGGAGTGGAGTACCTTGCATAGAGGAGGTACACCATTTTAAAAACCCTGATTCCTAACCTTTTTCTTTGGTGGTTCTTTCTTTGCAACTATTCTTATCCCCCCATCATCTGATTCATCATCACTAACCTCTTCTATCTTCATTGTCTGTTCTCTAGTTGAGATGGCCTTGACATGAGAGGTTTCCTTTGAGATGGAAGAGGTGGGGTAGCTAGGACAGGTAGTGTTAATGTGGCCAGGTTTCCAGTATCTGAAACAGAGTTTATTTTTAATGTAGAATACTCTACCAGCATCAGTGAGTTTTCCTTTCTTAATAGAATCAACATCCATGGCATTTGGGTCCTTTTCTGGTTTGGATGAAGTGGTAAAAGAGAGGAAAATCCAAGTAAAAGCATAAGGGTTCTTCTATCATTGTTTTACAGAGTGGGCTCATTCCATGATTCCATGAAAATGAGCAGCTTTGGTATACCACTCATCAATAGTGGAGGGAATGGTATCCAGATTTTGGATATGGCATGCAACAAGTCAAGGACCCTTGGTAGCTGGGCAATATATTCCTCCCAGTACCCCTAATCCAAGACTTGTTTACACCTTAAGCCAAAGGCACCACTGCTGTTACAAAGTAACATCTCAGCAGCTCAAGAAGTCACATGATAGCATGTGATCATGGCACAATGATCCCCCATTTGGCCAAACCCTAGTCTGTGGTTCCATTCTTTTAAAAGTATTTAAATTCCTTTCCACTTGCAGAGGTCATGTGACCTATTAGTCACCTGACATAGATCTTCCCAGGATCTTCCCAGGATCTGCCCCTAGTCTTATCTCCATGGATCTCATCTGAGATCTGGATCTAAATCTTAAATCAGATCTATGGCAGAACTATAGATTGGATCTCATCTGTGGCAGAGATCTCTGTCCTCATGGGTGCAGTACCTCTGGCCCTGCATTTCATCTTAGTTTCCTTTTCTTTTATTCCACCCATATCTGCATGGCCACAGCCATATTCTCATTTCCACCCCATGCTTTATTCTCATTCTAGTTCTATTTATAGTTTCCCCTTAGTCCAGAGTTTAGGGCATTCCCTGATTAGTAGGTACCTTGTATTAGTCAGCTTACCCTTAGCACAATATATAAGGGCAGAGTATGGAGGGCTGATTTCCCTAGTCTTTGTCACTTGAGTCTTGGGCTTTCACAGGTAATCCCTGGTGGTTCTTACCACTAAGGCAGGATCCCATCTAGGGATTTGTGGTCAGGGCTTGTCCCTTCATGATCCATTCTCCCTCTTGATACCTGGTAGACTCATCCCCTCTTTCTACCATGCCTAGTTATGGCCACTAGCAACAAAAGCCAACCAGAACAAAAGAGTACCCAAGAAGAGTTAGGGTTAGGGAATATGTCTTAGAGAGAAAAACACCCTTATGCATAGAAGATGCATGTCAACTGCTACCCCTGCACCTGGACTGTTCCTCAAGAGTTTCCCAGGCCCTTGAGCTAGAAGGGCTCTAGCATGGTACTAATGACCAACCTGGGCATCTGTCCTCTCAAGTCCACATGGTAACTCAACCCAACCAAGGGAAGTCTTACCATGTGACTATGGCTCACCTGCCTCATGGCTAGGCTTTCCATTATCCAAAGTGTCTCCACTTTTGGGCCCATTAGATCTTGCCTTTTATCCCTATGCCTGCCTATAGAAATCTTGCCAGGGAGTAGCATCCTAGCAGGAGAGACTAATCAATATCAGCAGTAAGTACTGATACCAGGGGTGTCCTGTCCCTAAGCATTGTGCAAAGGGTCAGATGGCTTTTAACTGGAGTCTTAAAGGTACAATTCTTACCCCCCTCAAGGTTCAAACTGACCACCTGGCTACATTTCTCTGTTGGTGCACTCTGTATACCCTACCAGTAGACCATGTGTTCAGTAAGAGGCAAGTTCTGTTTTATAATATTCAATAAGGACATTGTTGTCAGTGATTTTTGCTGTGACAATATGATTCTGGAACTCAGCCATATATTTGGCAAGGGAATGTGTCCAGTCACCTTTCTTTCCCTGCTTCATCTGGGTGTTCTCTAGCTAGTAGATAGTGGAGTTGATGGTGTCCTGTTGCTTAAATGTTTTTAGGAATGAGGTGATGAATTGGGAAAACTTTCCCATGTGACAGTAGTGCTGGAGATACATTTCTTCTGATGGATAGCAGTCCATAACAGTGCTGGCCCTTTTGTCATGAATAAGAGGATGAAGGTGATCTTTTTCTTGTCAGTGTCATAGACTGCTGAGTTGATGAAGAGGTAGAACTGGATGATATTGAGCCAGTTCTCAGCCTTGGATCTATTGCCATCAAAGTGCTCTAGAGCACTGAGGTGAAGTTCAGTCAGCTTGGTAGCAGTGGTGGTGGAACTGGACATGATGACAGGTAGAGTTCACTAAGGGAGGGTAAATGCTGGGTGGCATTGCACTGGAGTCAGGAAAGGGGGTGTTGGAATATGAGGAATCTATAAAGAGAAGGAGAGTTCATGTGCTAGATCACAATCTTCACATAGTTCTTCCTGGGAAGGGATAAAGATATTCACAAGTGCATCTTCAGGAGTGGAAGAACATTTGAAAGGGGAAGGGTTCTCAGGTTCTGAGGTGGATTTGAGTGGTGTTAAAACCTATACCAAGACAAGTATACTTTTAACCAGTTTCTCTTTTTTAAATGAAACCCTTGATGCTGAAGGAAGATCAGAACTCCGGGGTGCTCTGGAGAGTTCCAGGGAAATCTAGGAAGGGTTTCAATGGTCAAACAGGACTCAGCTTCACCTTATGGGGTGTGCCCTTGCACTTCTTCATTGTCCCAATTTACATAGATGTCAAGGTTGGTAATAAGGCTGTCTCTATGCTCAACAGGGGGATAGGCAGGACAAGGAGAGCCAAGCCTAGTCATGGGGGTGAGGCTTTATGACTCCTTTAAGGATATTGTGTAGCCTCAGAGGTACTTTGGAGTAATCTGGAGGATCAGAGTGAGCTCAAGGGCTCAAGCAGAGGGAGGACAATGACAAGAGGGTTTTCTGGTGTTTTTGTTGATATTTGTACTGAGGTACAAGATACAAAACTACAGTACTTATACCTTAGAGAGGCAGAACTATCTAGAAGTGTAATGAAATAAGACAGGTGCAAACTCAGAAGCAAAGCAGATGTCTAGGTATCTAGGAAACAAATGGAGATGTCAGGAAGACAATGTCCAATCATGTCAGACTAAAACTGAAGGGTGACAGGATAAAACAGGAGAGAGCAAGGAACAGGAACAGAATGAGAATAGTAACAATAATGGTAACAATAACTAACTGGAAATGGTAATGGAGTTATATCAGGACAGTCTGGAAATGACAAAGGGGAACTAGGGTAGTACTTAACTGGAGCAGAGATAGACTGGAAGCAGAATGGGGCAGAGTGGGAGCAGAAGCCTGGGGAAGCATATAATACTGAGGGGCGGAAAGCATACATGTGTAACTGGGGAAGACTGGAATGGTGACGGAGGGCTGGAGTTGCCTGGAGGGGAATTAGAGGGCTGGAGTGGCTTACTAGGTGTGAAGATTAATTGTAAGCCAGGTCAGAATGGGGTTGGAATTCAGATTGGAGGTCTGGGATATGACAAGTGGATCTGAGGTGGAAGCTCTAGGCTCACCCCAGAGAGAGTTGAACAGTAAAGGTTGTTTGGGAGAAATAATGAAGGTGGACTACAGCAATGGTAGCCATAAGTAGAATATGCTACTTCTTTTGTTACACTAGGCCTGGGTAGGGACTATTATAGATCTTGCTGGTAATGGGTAGAGACTCTACCAAAGGTAAGCCTCAATGAATAAGTGGAAGAGCAACAAACAAAGTGTTGTGCCCAAGTAGTACTAGCTACAAATGCAGAATTGTGCCAAAGTCAGATGCTAGAATGATTTGCTTTAGACTGAAGAGTGCCAGATCACAAATAGGTGAATTCCAAGTACATGAGTACAGGGATGAGAGGAGCAAAGACTTGTAAGGTAATTGTAAGGTAGAAGTAGCATAAGAAAGAGTGGACATGAAGTATGCTACTTTATAGTACAACTAATAAGGTTGAGATGGAGATTGTAACAGTAATCATGCTAACATATGGTGAGTAATCTGTCCATGTAGAAATGGATGAAAAGGTATGGAAGTATTAGGTCAGCAATGAGAAGAAGCACCTGGGCAAAGGGTATAACAAGAGAGTGGTCTAGTGGAGACTAGAATGCAAGAAGAGCAGAATCTGTAATATGAATGGAATTGAACAAGAAAGCACTGGTAGTGCAAGAAGATCAGAAGCTAGAATAGAGGAAAGATAAGGATATGAAAGAAAAAAAAGAGAATCATAATACAAAGGGGGAAAATAAGATGAAGGACAAATGAAAAGGAATTGCTACTACCACTACTTCCTATAAGGTTGGAGTCCACTTGAAAAAGACAGGAGCTCTGAAGGTCTCTGGAGAATTCCAGAAATTTCCAAAAATAATTAAGTAGTCAAGTAGTAGTGCCTGTTATCAGATGGGACTTGGCTTTACCTTATGTGGTGCACCCTTGCATAGCCTCAGTGTCCCAATTTGCAGAGAGCTGGAGATAGCAGAGGAGAGCTTGCTTAGGGCTCAACAGAAGAGACAGACAAGATAAAGAGTGTCAGGTCCAGTCTTAAGAAGCAGAGTCATTAAGACTTGAGAAGGATAGCCAATAGGCTGGTCATAATCTCCAGCAGGGCTGGAAGGTTGGAGTGAGTCAGGAGATTCAGAACAGATAGGGGTAGCAACAGCAGTAAAGTTATTACTCATCCTAAGTCAACATTAAGCCAACATGACTTAATGCTGAAAACTCCAGAGTACTTCAGAGGGTTAGAGGGTGAGCCCAAGGGCTTGGTCAGAGTGAGGATGAACAGACATGAAGGGGGGTGTTTCTGTTGATATTCAAACTAAGGTATCAGATACAGAACTACTGTATTTATATCTTGAAGAAGCAGATTATCTAAAAAAGGAACAGAGATGCAAAGGAAGTTGTCTTAGAAGCAAAGGCAAGTGTCAATGCAACCTGGATACAAATGGAGATATAATAGGAGTTGTCAGAAATGTAAAATATAAAGTATTATCTTCTGGAGATAAATGAAGATGGGATTGGAGGTGTCAAAGAGTAGCTAACAACAGATGTTAACATGACAGTTGTCAGGTATGAAGCTGAAACAACATAAAAGACAAGAACTAATGTCAGGAAAAGCAGAGTTGAAGCAGAGTAGCTTTGAAGATGCAGAAGCAAGGACTAAGGTACAATGAATAGAAATCATCAGCAAAGTTTAAGTTGGAATAGAAGCAGAAAAGAAACAAGGTAGCTTTAGAGAAGCTAGAGTAGTGGAAAAGGTGTTGGAGGACTGGAGTGTCAATGAAAAGGGTCAGACAACTAGTGTAGCTTTGGCAAGCACTAAATGCAAGGCCCAAGCATAAGCTGGATCAGAGCTGGATCAAAAGGGCTTGGAGTATTAGAGTTGCACTGGAGTTACATGGAGAAGAATCAGGGAGTTGGAAAAGCTGGCTGGCAGTGCCAAGATGCAAGTACTGAGGCATTAGCTAAGCAGAGGCTTGCTAGAGGGGTCAGAAATGGATTCAAATGCCTGGCATATGACAGTCAAACAGAACATCTAAGGTAATTGTTGAAAGAGGGTTGGAATTGGGGCAAAGAGAAATAGAGTCACAGAGAGTTTCTCATCTCCATATAGAACTGAAACATGCTAATTGCCAGTGAGACAGTTTTATTGTGCAGCTAGAGGTCAGAGTTAAATTGGAGTCAGGTGAAGATCAGATAAGATGGTGGGAAACAGGGAAGGTTATCAGATATATTCTATTTTCCTTATGTCTTTATCCAGGGAACTTCAGTTCTGGCCTAATGAATAGCTCACTCCTCACCTCCATAATGGGCTAATGCTAATGCAAGCAAAAATCTTGAAGTATAGGAGAAGATGGATTGCCCAATATATGGTGATGGCCTGAAGGCCAAACAAGTATTCATCACAAGAACAGGGATCCAGGGCTAGAGTATTGGAAAGTGGGTTTGAAGAGGGTGAGTGGATATAACCTGGAGAATCTATGGCAAAAGAAGGTGGGGGATCAGAGTCTGTGGGCAATTGGCTAGTAGCTGATGCAATTCATAAGGGTGGTGGCTGTCTTTGCATGGGGATGCTGGAGCAGAATGAGCTCCTTTGCAATCTGGTGCTGGTCAAAATGGCTGAAGGATGCCAGACAGGCCACATTATAGCAAGGGGGCCAGGGGTCATTATGACCAATGCTAAGGCCAAACCAGAGGAGTACAGAGTGGAGGTTGGAGAGAACCCAGAGGAGTGGGTATTGTGCTGAGGTTTGCTCATTGGTCTTATCTTTCTACCTATGACATTATTCTCAATTCTGAAATTATACTGTCTTTGTGCCATGACACAGAGGAAGAGTGAAGCCCAGAGTGGTGAGTAGTGTGACAGTAAACATAGGCAATGCCTAGTTACTACTCAGAGATGGGGTGAAAAGAACCAGAAAGAACCAGAAATGGGTATAGCTGACAAGAGTAGGCATCAGTCACTATACAAGTGGGAGGGGCAATTGAAGGGAAGTATAGCTGACTAGGGTCAGGACCAGTCACTGCATGAGTGAGCAGAGGGGCAATCAGCATAGAGCAAGTCTGGGTCATTGCAAAGAAGAAGACAGTTAACAGATATGCTGATTACTGCTTCTGGAAAGGGTAAAGAAGAGCAGAGGAAGATCAGAGAGGTAAACAATGGGATAGTAGAGGCTGAGGTGGGAAAAAGGGATGTGCTAGTGTCAATTATTAAGGTAATGACTCAATGCAATCATTAGATGCTATCCTCCTTAAGGTTGATGTCCCACTGTCAATGAAGAGACAAGGAGGAAATAAAGGATCAAAGGCAACATAAAAACAGAATGGATCCAGAAGAACTGGAAAGATGGGGAAGGCCAGAAAGAAAGGCTGGGTAAAGGGAAAGTACCAGAAGAGAGGAATTCTCTGGGGATGCAGGAAGAGCAGAAGTATCTCAAGAAAAAGAGAAGATCTGTTATGGATCCTGACTAAACCAAGAGGGAACAACCTTGGGGGGTGCCCATACTGAAGGAAACAAAGGAGTGGCAGCCTAGCAAGCACAAGAGAACAAGGGAACAAGGGAACAAGGGAACAAGTGCTCTAGACTGGAAAACCAATCTATGCCCTTGCCCTTCCTTATATATTGCTATCTACTATGCATGGACCAGGCCATGAGGAGTACATAAGGTAGCTAGTACACAGAGAACAAGGCTAAATAAGGAAATAGGGCAAAGGGAAACTAAATAGGAACCAATGGCAGATAAGAAGTAAAGAGTAAAAGGAAATCAAGGTAGCAATGAGGTATAACATCAGAGAACTAGGCCATGACATCATAAAAGGATATGCTATAATGAAATGAAAGATCTAGGCCAGGCTAGATCAGAACACATGGCATAGAACCATGATAAGATAGAAGAAGATAAGATGAGGGAAAGGAGAGAAGATGAGATAAGATAAGAAGAAAGGAGCGAAAGGGGCTAAAAAGATCTAAATAGGAAAG
>JBBPKN010001690.1:0-13233 GCA_038089275.1 Pulveroboletus cf. rosaemariae | reverse complement strand
ACGAGGGGGACGAGCAGGACGAGGACGAGTCCGAGCCGTCTGTTGAACCGACGATCGACACGGGTCTGGAGCCGTCCTCACCGCCTGCGCCAGTGGTGACGACGACACCGCAATCGTCTACGCCGGAATCACCCAAAGGTACTCATATTCTCCGTGGACGCTATGTAGCTCAATCATGTCCTCAAACCAGTCATTCCGCAGGTGAGACCCAGGTCGCCTTCACCTGCGGAAGTCCGCAAACGTTCCCTGGTCTTCCCATTCACCCATAGGTCTCAGCTGCCTCGGTCTTTCACGGTAGAAGCTATATGTGCTCTTCCCCATCCCGTACCCACTCATGCACTGGCGTCGTCGTTTTGCATGTCACATCTTTTGACCGGCTCAGACGATGGCTACATCCGTGATTACGATATTTTCGCCGCCGTCAATGGCAAGATCACCCTGACCGCTCCCCAGCGGCACCATTGCAATGTAGTTGAGGGGAACATGAAATCAGGACAGATACGATGTTGGTGGGAAAATCCTGATCTCGTGAGCCTGCAAAACGGCTATCCCCAGGGAGGCGAGACCGCGGTGTCACCGGTCTATAGCTTGGCTATGCATTCTGATGCCCTCTGGGCACTCGGTGGAACTAACGTACGTGCACTTTAACCTCGCTGTCAGTGACAGTTTATGCAGTGCCGTTGGTAGCGTGGTCACATTAATCTATTCACAGTTCGACACGATCCTGGTCGACTGGTACATGTGCTGCAAGGCCACCGTGGGCCCATTTCTGGGCTTTCGATTGACCACGACGAGAAAGGTTTATTTAGTGCCAGCTGGGATGGGGAAGCGGCTGTAAGGATTACGTTCAGCGGTGTCGCTGTCGCGTGCTCACTTAGGGCCCCTGTAACAGCAATGGGACTTGAACACTGGGCAAACTGTGCGAAAGTTTACCGCACACGGCGCACAGCTCGTCGGGGTCGCCGTAAGACCACTGAACACGCTGTCCCAGCGATCTAGCCCAATGTCCTCTGCGGGAGTCGGCGGAGAATCGGGGACGTTCTCTGAGACAGCTGCGGCTACATCACATAAGAAATCGAGTGGGACCTCCACGAGTGCCTATGCGGAAACATTTTCCACCGCCGCGGGTAAAGCACATGGACATCAACAAACTCTGAATGCTTCTGCGAGTCAAAATTCCATTTCCAACATTGCTACTCAAGAATCGGATGCTAAATCTGACACATCTTTCGATCCGCTTTTCGACGACGAACCGGACCCTGATGGGGACGGGGAGAACTATTCAGCTCTAGATGGCGGTGCAGGCCGGAGCAAAGCCTTCCACAAAGAGGGCACTGCTCCCAGTGGCTATACGGGACTTGCAGTTCCCGATGGGGGAGCTTCTGATCCTACATCGCACGCCCAGCAGGCAACACGATCATCGCAGGGCTCCGTTGCCCCACCGAAGAACGCACCACCGTTACTCAGCGCTGAGAACAGCGCCACGTTTTCTCCGGACATCCTAATGATCTCTGCTATCGATGGGCAGATCATGCTTTGGGACAAGCGAGTGAATACCTCGGGGAAGGGTGTCGGAAGACTGTGGTTGAGTGAGAAGACACCACCGTGGTGTGTTTCTGTACGTATTCGAAGTTGGGTGTCCCGATCGCTGGGAAGACTGGCGAATGCTTTTCACAGGCGTGCTGGTCGACAGAAGGATCACAGATCTACGCCGGACGACGGAATGGGACGGTGGACGTGTGGGATGTTCGGCTGCTAGGACGGAGTGGGCCATCCTGCACGCCTCGACTAGTCAAGAGTCTGCGCAATCCCGCGAGTTCGGGGGTGGTGTCGTGTGTTGTGCCGTTTCCTGATGGCCGCCACATCGCGTGGTGCGTGGTTATGATCTCGTGACAAGACGTCCTCAGGATGTGAAGATGGTGACGGGCCACCTTGCAGTGCCTCGATCGACAATATTCGACTATGGAATGCAGCAGAGGCTGGGGAAGGTGATGGAAACATGAAGGGGAGGGGAGGTGTGCAATTCAAGATTCTGCCGGGGCATCACGGGGGCTATGTGTCGCAAATGGGTATGTGGAGCAGACCGGATTGGGCGGGGGTCAACTGACAGGGGGTCTATTCTCAGTCGTAGATCCGGGGGGACGGTTCCTCGTGAGTGCTAGCAGCAACCGTGGGTGGCATGGGGAGTCGACGCGGACGGTGTTTGTACACGACATCAAGACGAATGTATAAGGTTCTTACGACACGGCTTATGGGCATGAGATTACACTTGGCTGATTTCAAAATCGGTATGCTGCACGACTCAGGTCCCGCGGTATGGCCGCAGACCGTCCGCAATGGGTGTCAACTATGTCCTTCTCGTCATCCCTCCACCCGGAAATAAGTATAAGTTTCGCAACCCCTCCTGTCCCCCAGACATGCCACCTCCCCCGCCCTCCCCATGCAGCCCAACTACCCCGTAGTGTTCCCTCTCAACCAGATCACCTATGTCGGCGACGACGACTCCCAGTTCTTCATGGAGAGACATGGCAGGCGTTTCAACGCCCTCAGCCAGCGCTACATGCTCCCCGCCGACGAGGAGGAGATCCGCGTGAGCCCTCTCCCCAATTTGCCTCCCCCCCTCCGCACCTTCCTGATGGTCACCAGCGCTCCGAGCTCCAGCACCGCATGCTCCAGTTCCTCTTTGGCGGAAAGCACTATGTCGGCCCCATGAAACAGGCCCTCACCCCCAGAGAGGGACAAGAGCGCTGTCGCATCCTCGACCTGGGCACCGGCGGTGGCTTTTGGTGCGTCTTCCAGAAGTCTGTAATGAATCCCTGTACGACACCAGGATTGCAGGGCCATGGACTTGGCAGACGAGTTCCCTGACGCAGAGGTCATTGGTGTAGATCTCGCTCCCATCCAACCCCGGTACCGAACTCCCACACCCTTACTTCTGTTCCCAGAGCTGACGTACCCATTCTCAGCCACGTACCGGAGAACTGCACGTGTGTCGTCCTAGATGATCCAGGCTATTGCTGTCGAATGACCATAACCTGCTTTTAAAGTTTTGAACTTTGCGATCTCGACCAATGGTACTTGCCGTATCCAAGCGCGCATTTCGATGTCGTTCACGCGCGATTTATGCACACTGGAGTGCGTTGCCGGTTTTCTCAGGGTCATTTTTTGTCCACTTGTCGTGACAGAGGCTTCTAGATTGAGAACTACCCCCGCTTTCTGCACGAGATCGCACGCATGCTTAGGCCGGGTGGACTTGTTATTCTCATTGAACCGGACAGCGAGCCCATCGCGGATGGGAAAAGTGCTACCGAGTTGACCCGATCCGGACAGCCGTCAGGGATGCGTGGCTGGTTCGCACTGTGGGAAGCATACAGACAGTGCCTCCGGGACCACCGTGTCGATGTCAACGTCCCGCCTGAACTTGCGAATCTAGTTGCCGCCACGGGTGAGTTTGACCAGATCGTTTCACAAGAAGGGAACATCCCCATCGGATTTTGGCCCAAGGGTGAGTGGCCTGCCACGTCATCGTGGACGCTCACGCGCCATGTTACACGTAGACCCTGTCGCATTGAGCATTGGACAGCTTGCGTGGATGAGCTATGATATCATGCTCCCAGCGCTCAAGCCGCTCTTCTTATCAACGGGCATGCGGGAGTGGGAGGCGAAGAAACTGATCGAGGAAGCCCATCAAGACCTGTACTATCCTCTCGTCCGTCCCTCCACGCGCCTGCATATTGTCCATGCGATCAAAAGAGCATGACGTTTGTCACGACTGTTTCCTGGGACGCTATGTATGCAACCAACCAAGCGGCAAAGAAACAAGAAAATAAAAAAAGAAGGAAATAAAAATAAAAAGTATCATACCACTGTCACATCTCGTGTTTGTATACCACTTGGACGGTTAACGTGTTTGCACTTTGTAGGTCTCATCTTGATTGCACTTGGTGTTGACACGAGGCATGTATTGCATACTTGGATAAGGGGGAGCTGGTGATTTACTTGAAGCATGTTCATAACACCAGTATAACGATATTTAAATCGACGGGTCTCGTAAAAGCAAGGTTTTGTCTAGCATCCCTACGAGTACATGCATGCAGTGCGAGTTAGTACAACAGCGTCAGCCCCGAGTAAAGTATGCCTTGGCACCATGGCTCGCCAATTCTGCCTTTGCCTGTCAAGATGTGAGTAGGGCCACGATGCTTCTGGTTGCCAGCAGTGCTTGCCTTGTCCATGGTATGACCAGCGGCAGTATGATGACGCCAAATCTGGGTACTGTTCAGTTGTTGATCGCAGCACTGCGGAAACGCAGCACACCTTGCGGTAGTAAAAAGCATTGCCGACACCTTGCAGAACCCAGCCAACGGTAGCGACTGTGCTCAGGATGCCCGCTGCCCAGTGACCACTGGAGAACATTTGAATAGTTTGGATGAGACCGGCGGAGCCAGTACTAGGGATGCCAATGATCCTGGGTCGACGGAACTAAGTAAAGGGGGAATGAGAACCAAGAGGGGCTCACATGTAGACACTGAAGAGGAGGTGAAAACCATCGAAGAAGAAGAACAAGTCTGGCACGGGATGAGACACGTGGAGAAGGACAAAAATTTAACGGACAATAATATAGAGCTTGTTCCTGGAGAGAGCGTGTGTCAAGACGTGTTTCGGGGTGAGGGAAAAATGCGCACTTTCATGTAACCATTGTAGATCGGTCTGAGCGGTGTGAGGAGGAGGCGACGGATGGTGAAAGGAAATGAACTTGCCTGTACCACAACAAAAAGGAGAGGGGTGTGATTACAAGCAAATAACTTTCAAGGGATGAGAATGTGATCGGACGGAAATAAAGAAGCGCACCCAATGCTTGCACCGAGATCCTTTCCTCCGTCACTCGCGCCGGCGGCGAGGATGAATATGCAAGCGAGCATGTTAATGAGGAGTGTTGTGAGGAGGACGAGCCATAGCTGGTAGAGACGGGTGATGAGGGGACGGGAAGCATCCGGGATCTCTTCGGAAATGGAGTGGTAGACAAGGGGGTAGACTGGGGGACATGAGGACAGAGGGGAAAAGAGCAAGGGAAGACTGACAAGGAGGCCAGTTGTTGCGGCCGTGCTTCCGGATGTAATCTGTGCGCTCGCTGAGCTCCCGCTCACGTCGTTCGAGGTCGCGTTCACGCCTGTTTAGTTCCTGCGTGTGAGCATTGTGGTTGGGAGGGGGGTCGTCAAAGGGGTTGGCGTCGAGAGAGTGTGCGGATTCGAATGGATTTTGGGCGTACTCGGCTGGGGAAGGATCAGCGGGGCAGAAGGGAGGCGAGCAGGGACGTACACATTGCGCGGGCGAGGGCGTCGTGGTCTGAGAGTGGCCGGACATTGCCGGCGTCATTGTATTGGCGTTTCCCTTCACCGCCACCGACCCCACCACTCATATGCTCTCTCAGTGTGACGATATAAAGCAGCGCGTAGTCGGATGGACTCTGCTCATCAACGGTCGCCATGTTTTCATCCCTCCTCGTCGCTCTCTTTGCCCTCCTCTCCCTTTCTGTCTCCTCACGCCCCCTTGTCCCCTCCCTCTCCTTACTTGCCCCCTGCGACCTCCCCACCGCCAACGCGACTGCCACTCACACCGTCGATGCTACTACCATCGCCCCCTCTCCCACCGACGACTGTTCTGACACCACCCCCACTCCCCCGACCTATTCCCCATCCACCTCTCCAACCACCTCGCCATATACATCATCGGCCGCCGTCTCTACCTCCGCTGTCCTGAAACCCGTCTCCGACGCGTCAGGTGGTCCATACACCGGTGGATAGTAGGTCCATCCCTTTTGTTCCATTCTTGGACTTACTGTCGTCGTAGCGCGACCTTCTTTTACCAGAACGGAAACCCCGGCGCCTGTGGCCAGGTACACTCGGACAGTGACTTCATCTGCGCAATGGGCACGTCCACCCGATCTCTCTCTAGCTCTCTCTCATTCCATCCCGTAGATCAGTCGCGCTTTGGCACCTCCGGCCCTAGCTCTCCTCTCTGCTATCAACAAGTTTCCATCACGAACACCGACACCGGTAGCTCCATCACGGTCACAATCGTCGACGATTGCCCCACCTGCGACAATAGTAATTCAATCGACCTTTCCGTCGGTGCATTCCAAGCCCTGGCACCTCTCAGCGAGGGCATATTCCCTAGTCAGTCCATTCGTCCGCCCTCCCCACCGTTTTGCTCGCTAACATCCTCCGAGTCACTTGGACCTTCGTATAGACCGCCCTTAAACCCTGCCGAGGCTAGTCCTTGGCAGTGCTAACTCGCCTGCTCCCTCAACGACTGTATCCACCCTGGCGGTGATAGACCCCTCTGGTAGCCCATTAGACTTGCACCCCCCACTGACTAGCTCAGGTCGGGAATACCATGTACACCACAAAAGGTTAGACACCTTTCTACTATCGGCCATTAGCTGTTACATCGGGGCTTGCCACCGAATGCTGTTGTAGTTATTCATCAAGTGATATGCGATCGGCTGTATTACTTGTAGCTGTACTCGAATATATGATGTCGTTGCTCTGCAAATCTGTTCACCAGAGACGCCCATCTGTCAATACGCGTTTGAGTGGATGAAACCTGTACAAAAAATCCTCGTCGTGGGTGGAAACGGTTTCATCGGCAAGTCGTGGTTCCTTGCCTCCTCAACGTTTGACTCACTGTCGTCAGGTTCTGCCGTATGCAAGACCGCCCTTGCGCGAGGTATCCAAGTGATCAGCATCAGGTACGCCCTCGGATGCCATGTTCGACGCCACACAGTTCAACCCGGACGACAGCTCTTCAGGAATACCCTACAGAACCCCAAAGGGCCACATCCCGGCATGGGTTGCCAAAGTCAGTGTCGTTGTTCAATCACTCCTGCCCTGACCCAGCCATTGTTGCTAGGTGGAATGGCGCAAGGCTGATGCTCTCCTTCCCGGAACTTATTCGGACATCCTTCCAAAAGTCGGTGCTGTCGTCCACACCCTCGGAACTCTCCTCGAGGATGGGAAGTACAAGTCCGCGTTGGCGCATGGCGACCTCGTTGGTCTCGTTGGGGTTATTGCGGGCGGAGATGCCAACCCACTTGACGGAGGACCACAAAAGCGTAGCTACGAAGTGGTAAATCGGGATGCTGGTGCGTCATTCACTGAAACTGTCTTGGCAAGACGCCGCTCCAACGAACGCACATGCTTTATTCGACGCAGCTCTTCGCGTCTGCGAAGCATTCACATCCAGTAAACCTGACCCTGACGTCCCGCATGTCCGCCCGTTCATCTACTTATCGGCCGAAGACATGTATCGACCCTTGATACCCGCCAGGTATATCGAGACCAAACGCGAAGCGGAACAAAGAATAGATCACCTCCTTCGCGACCACCCGAGTCATCGTGGTGTGTTCATTCGTCCAAGTAGGCCACCTTCTCCTTTATCAATTTATCCTCTTCTAAGAACCGACAACGTGCTTACGGCTCACATTCTCCCAAGGCCTCGTGTACCACGCACATCACAGGCCACTGACGTCCCCTCTTGCCGCGTTGATTGACCTGTCAGCCTCAATACATGCAACCATTCCCAAGGGCCTGCCAACTCCGTCTTCCTTGCTCCGAGCCGTCGGTCACGTCTTCCCGTCTTCGCATGGTTCGCCGCTCTCTTCCCCCCTTCATTCAATCGCAAACGCACTCTCAATTCCGCCGATTCACGTTGAGCACGTTGCAAAAGCCATTTGTATGGCACTCGACTCTACGAGGGACATCAAGGGTGTCGTCGGCGTAAGAGAAATGCGAGCGCTCATTGGGTGGTCGGACGAAGGTCAGGGGCCAGGTGTGGGAGGGGTATAAAGTGGCCGGCCTGTCTGGATTGTAGGAGACTATTTCGGGCATGCGATAGTTTCAGGTGCACGCCCCTGCAGGACGGCACCTGTCTATCTGCGACGTGGGGGTATGATTTGATGCTCCACAGATGTCTGGGGCGGAGGTTATCGATGAACTAGGTTTGTGAACCAGCCCGAGGACATCGCCGAACTTACTCATGCAAGCCATTTTGAGTTCGGTGTTGACAATACGGGGCTCCCTTTTCCCCCTGAGATTTCGTGTAGTTTCATCTGGTGACCGTCTCCAGGACGTTCTATCCTCTCCGCAGCCTGTCACGAGGTCCACATCTGCCGTCACACGACCCTTGACCCCTTCTTGTTCCAATTTGGACATTCTTGGAGATGAGCGGCGTGCATGTATGCCATGACGGTTGGCTCTGGTCCAGTCATTGCCTCTGAGTAGTCTCCTGGGGCCGCGATCAGGGCATCAACCTTCCCTGTCGATGTACGTCGCAGACTACGCCTGAGGAGATCGCCCTTGACCGTGTCATGCTAAGATATCGATGATTACGTATCGTTAAAACGACGGCGCCACGCTCTTTGGAGGGAAACCGGACCTGCCCTTCAAGCTGCCAAACGAGTGCTGGCTGCGGGTTCCCGACGGGGTTCAAGGGCAATCTTTCCAAATGGAATAAGACAGGGACTCACATGTTCCGTACTCGAGCGTGAGTGGACAAAGCGATGGGGCCAGTGCATCGCCGGTCCGTCGCCTAGGGACCTGATAGGGGCCCCAGTCAGATCAGGGACAGCTCCAGCGAACGCATCACAAGACCAGAAGGACGGCGAAACGCTCCTACGCAGAACGACGACGTGCAGGTAAACGGCTTCCAATTCATGAGCGTACCACCGCTCCAATTAGAGAGCGTGTCGCACTCGACGATGCCAGCTGGCATCAAAGATACTTCACGATCGATCGCTGACGAGCTTGTAATCGCCTTTCTGTGAAGCAGCAGGCCCATGCATCTGGCTGCCCTCTGCAATTACCGTGGTGCCCGCCAAGGCATACGATGGAACACGACGCTCTGAACTGCGCAGCCGTCCACATCCATAGCGAGGCGTGAGCATCGCACTGCGGATCGATGGAATATGGTGAGGCGACAAAGGAATACGCCAGGGTGACGACTGAGAAGGCGCACATTTGGAGGAAACACGACTGTCGGTATACCAGGCGAGGCAACGCGATCCTCGGTAACGTTTCACTGGTTGAATAGCCTTGTTCTTTGGGCCACCGGGTCTAATGAGTGGTCGTGGGTGTTTGCCAACCCAAACGCGACCCGCCGAGCAACCATCAAAAGTACCAGTACACCGTGTAGTCTGTGCGCTGGGTCTGTCTGTTGATACGACAAGGGTGGTATTGGGGTGTGAAAATATCAAGCACGCATAAGCATCGGCGTGGAACCCAACTCGTCCTGCGAACGGCCTTGCGCCTCTCACAGCGGCGCTCTTAGCTCGCTCGACGACCGCAATCCTTCACCACATCGTCAGGGCGGAGTAGCCTAGGACTAGGCACGCCAGACTAGCGGTCGCTTATCCTCATCTCGTTACCGAGTCCGGTCAGACCACTGTATTCCGACATCGTCTGATAGAGCCGTCTCGGTATATAAGCCTAGGCTGTGCTCACAAGCATCCCTTCATGTCCTCTCGTTCCCTTGCCAAGTTTGCTGTCTCTGCAGTCCGTGCTACATCTGTTCCTGGCACGCGCACAATAGCAAACACCGCCTCTCCGGGCAAGGCGTTACCTTTCTCTTTCCATGACCTGTGTGTCAGGATAGACGAGTGTAACAATGACGAGACGCTACGTATGCTCATGTTTGGGAAACCCGGCGCTGGCAAGGGCACACTTTGCTCACGACTCGTGAAAAAGTATGACATCTGCACCATTTCCACTGGTGACCTCTTGCGCCAACACATTGCCGAGGGGTTCGTACACCACCATTCTGCCGTCTTCGACACCGCTCACCTACTTGCAGGACCGAAATCGGTCGCCAAGCTGGACACATTGTTGCGCAAGGAGAGCTTGTCCCTGACGACCTCATGCTCAGAATTGTCACCAGCAAGCTCGATGTCGATGTGCTCCGTGAGAGGGTCCGTTTAGCCGAGTGTCTCTCCCTGCAATAATTATTGACGCTGGCACCAGCACTGGATCTTAGATGGCTTTCCTCGCACTTTGGGGCAAGGTAAACTTCTCGATACCCACTTAGAGTATGTGTATGGACCCTTTTCGTGTGTATACTCCCCTAACTGGTTCCATAGGGGCCAGAACACACCGCTGACGTTGGTTGTGAACCTTGATGTCCCTGACGAGGTGATTCTCGGTCGAATAGCTGATCGTTGGGTACACCTCCCATCTGGGCGAGTGTACAACATGTCCTATAGCCGTCCCAAAGTGGACGGCTTTGACGACGAAACTGGGGAGCCCCTCACAAAGAGGCCGGATGACCATCCCGTGAGTGACTCTAGATGCGATGTGGACGTGAAGCTCATGCGTTACACCACATAGGAAATCTTTTCGCGCCGTTTACAGCAGTTTTATGACTCTACATCACCCCTTCTCTCATACTATGCGTTGAACCCCGAGTCTGCTCGCCTCGTTACTCTGCAGGGTGAAACCTCTGACGAGATATGGCCAAAACTCGAAGCAGTCGTTATGTCATCATTCCCTGGATTGCGGGAGCGTTTTCCACGTCGAGGACGGTATAGTCTGAGCAATCCTTTTGTGTTGCCAGATAAACGCTCACTGAGAAGTCGAGCAGTATGGAGTAATTGAGATGGGTCGTCTTGGACATGTATGTTATTGTTCGCTCGCATTCCTTGTCATCAAGGCTAGTATGGCCCCGTTACCCCACCCTGTACTGCTATAATTCACAGTGATTGATAGAAAATGGGGCCTGTCCAGTCGGTTGTCCAAAAGCGGTAGGTTAGCAAACGATGCGGGTCGGCTACACAGCCTTGTCATCCTCCTCACCACAGCACTCGACGCTTTTGTTCGCCTCAAGGCATGCATTGTAGTAACCACATTTTGTTTCGCTTCTCAACAGTCCTCGTCCACACGAGCCACCTCTGACCTACCCAGCTAGTACCCACCCATCCTCCCCGACTTTTTCGCAAATGCTTTCTCTTTTCCGTCTCGCTCACTCTCGCTTCATGGCACCGCTCACCACCTTTACCACCCTCTCCTCCTTGTCTTCCCGCATTGCTGCACGATCCGTTTGTGGCATCGTCCCGTACAACATACCGCGAGAACTGCCGCCCTACGTGAACATGTCTACTTCCGAAAAGGGTACCATACAGAGCAAGCCTGTTCTGCGTATGCTCTTGCTCGGAAAACCATGTTCTGGCAAGGGCACCGTCGCCACGCGCCTCTCGAAACAGCATGGAATATCGACGATATCTACGGGCGATCTCATTCGGCAACACATTGCAGCAAGGTTGGTCATTTTCATCGGCAAACCGTGCACGACAATGATTGATTATTTCCAGGACTGACATAGGAAGACAAGCCGAAGGGATCGTCGCTACTGGCGGTCTTCTACCAGACGAAATGATGCTAGACTTGATTACAGCTGAACTCGACACCCTCACGAAGCATGTGAGTGCCTTCTCGTCGTCCTTGTGTCATGTATGGTTTACACGTGCGTCCACAGAATTGGATCCTAGACGGCTTTCCGCGTACGCAGCGACAGGGAAGGCTATTGGACGATCTCCTCGCGTAAGCTATGCGCGTTTACTGCGATGCTCATCTGTTGACTTGATTTGTAGGAATTATGGCATACCCGTTAATCTGATCGTGAACATCAACGTCCCGGACGACTTGCTGTTCCAGTGGGCATCGGATCGCTGGGTTCATCTTCCATCCGGCCGTATTTACAGCGCGTCCTACAAACCTCCCAAAATTCAGGGACTGGACGACGTGACAGGTGAACCCTTGACAAAGCGATCGGATGATAATCCGGTACGGTCTTTGGCTGGACTGTACCGACAGCGCTAATCGTCTATCCTCTTGTAGGAAACCTTTGCTCTTCGCCTCGAACACTACTATGCACAGACCTCGCCTCTCCTTTACTACTACGCCTCACGAGCGTATTCCACACGCCTCGTGGATCTGTACGGGGACACGGACGTCATCTGGCCCATGCTAGAAAGAGTCATGCGCGAATTCCTCCCTGGTATTCGTCAATGCGTACTCCCCGGATCACGAGGACGACTCGGACAGCCACAAGTTCGATTGCCACGACATGCGTCGCTGGTCATCGCGGACGGACTGCGTACTTCATAGATGTCCTCACTTTCAAACCGTGTAGATAGACCCGACTCGCTCTAAACCCCATTCACTCGTTTGGCATGTAGACGTATCACAGACGACCGTGGTCTTATTTATCGATGTGCTGTAGATCAGCATGTGTATATCCCATGTCCATAGTCGGACTCTAGAACCTACCACGTCGATCTATACTGCAGCGGTACAGCAAACGTCAACGTTACTCTTCTCGTACCGTGCTGGACTGCCTGGATCACTTATCAGCTAGGAAGCCAGCCAATAGCAATGTATACGGTTGCTATTATGAACCTCGGTCCTGGCCGTTCGACGTTCAATATCATCCAAGGGCACCGCATCCAAGCACGACCAAAAGGTGAACTTCGGAACACCAACCTGACGTTGATTACACGAGTCTAGGATCATTCATTAAACATAAGAACAAGGGACGACACAAACCGACTGTCGATACATTTAGTAACGAGGGGAAGGATGAACCATACAAGCTCGTCGGAAGAGGACTGGCTAGGGAAAACTGTGCCGCGCACGACTCGAGAACCGTCCTGCGATCGTGAGTTAATCGCGAAGATAGCAAGAAAACAAAACATGACAGCGGGGGTAACGCTTGAGTGTATGCTTAAGATATCCGTGACCGTCAGTACCTGTATATATGATGTAGAATTATGTAGATGAGACAACCGTCCCGAGCATGAAGAGACAAGAAAGGCGGAAGGCTGCCAGCAGCTCTAGGTAATCTCCCAGATTGATGTCTCCAAGACACGGAATGTCGTCGTGTCTTTGGCGTTCTCCGACCACCCCACGGTCTCTCTCCAGTTCATGGAGTTGGCTTCCTTCTCCCCGGCCCCAGCAAACAGTCCGAGGTCATCATCCGATATGCCGCGAAAGATGAGGAACAATCGGGTGAAAACGCACGGGTCGGCGGTTACCGAGATGTCGATGGCGTTGGCGATCTTCGTGGGGGAGAGGAAACGGTATGCAATGTTCTTGTGGGCAGCAAATGCATGTAAATTGTTACTGGAGCAGGTCAGCTGGGGCCCGGACAAGACCGACAATCAGAAAAACATACTTGATGAAGTTGGTT
>JBBPKN010001689.1:0-13233 GCA_038089275.1 Pulveroboletus cf. rosaemariae | reverse complement strand
TTACCTAAGATATATAATCATCTTACAGCACTTCAGAGTCCAATATATGTAATGGGAATTCAAAGTCAAAAAACTGTTTTAATGAGTTATTATTTTGATATGATTGCCATGTTACTAAAACATAACCAAATACTTTGATTATTGAACCAATAGAAAGCTAAGAGCAAGTACTACATTTTATACACTTATAGTCTAGCATAATAATTAGTAGTTATTGATAGCCATTGTATTTAGTGCAAAACATGCAATTATTGGGACAGTTTTTTGAGCCACTATATGTTAATTTCACATATTTTTATATTAACAGCAAAACTGTTGCAATAAGTATCCTTGATTAATTGGAGTATATCTCATAAGCCTGTAAATTTACTCATATAATCTAGAAGAATAAATTATAGTTACAAGTGGCCACTATGTTTGATTTTATCAAAACTAAGTGAAATTCCCACATGTAGTGTTAGGGATTTAAACCCCAAAAAGAAAGAGGCAGCCTTAAGAAGTACTTATATAGAAAAAGAACAACTATGGAACAAGTATTCTAAATTGGAAATCCAGTTTAAATTCTTGTCCTTATATATTATTAGCTAAGGTACATGGACCATGCCATGAAACATATATGAGCTAGCTAAATAAAAAAGTAGAACATAGAAAAAAAATCTAATATAAGATAAAAGTAAAAGATAAACCATAGCTAAGTAGTATCAGTTTATAACACTACCCCTATTTTAAAGTAAGGACTCCAGATAAATCAACAAAGTACCAATCAATGGAAAATCCAAAACTAGGTAAAAATAACCTTAAAAAAGAAAACTGGCTTAGAAATAAAAGAAAAAAGTATTAATTCATTAACCTATAAATAAAAGAGAGAAGAAGAAGGAAAAAAAAAGAAAAACTTACACTGCTTATTAACTACTTACTTTTTCTTTACTTGTACTTGTAATATTCTCATATTTTCGGTATTTTCCACTCTTATTCTAGCATTACATTATTTTAATGCAATATAGAGCATAGTATAGCATAGCATGGTTTCTGGAAAAAAAAATGCCAATTTTAATAAGTTATATGTATTGAATACAGACAGAAGTAATTAATAATAGCTTGTGAAGAGGAATGCAGGTGAAATTGGATAAGAAAGGAAGAAATGGTCACAGAAAAGGGAATCTAGACTTATATGGTGGTGGAAGGAAAAAAGCATGTTACTAGTAAATCTTTAATAGTAGCAACTGAAGAACCTTGTGCAAACTATTGAAAACTTATAGTGGTAGCATGGAGATGGAAACAGAAAAGAAAAGAAAGGGGCAGCAAGAGGAAAGTACCATCTTAACTTATATGGTAGCAGAAAAGACAGCAGTACTATCAAGAACATGTACTTTCTTGATCAAAATGTGACTTAGGAGACTTGTAAGTGAATTGTGTGCTCATAAAAATGGTGTTAGAAGAGAGAGTAGTTTATCAGACTCAGAAAAACTTATATAAAAAGAATAATGCTGTTAAAATAGTGTACCAGGCCTTCTGTACTCTTTATAACTCATATGTAACTTTTCTTAACAGGTAAGATACCAGTAGTAGCAATGAGATAGTCTTTCTGATATTAACCAGCTTTGTATATGCTTTTTAGTGCAACTAAAGGATCAGGGTGGGAAAAGGAAGAAAAAAATAATAAAGGAAAAAGGGAAGTTAGGAACTTATAAGTGGTAATATAAGAACAAAAGAATGGAATAGTGAAAGAAGATGGAAAAAAAGGCAGTAGGAACAGGGTAGTGAGAAAATAAGATAGAAGATAGTAATACTGCATACTGGAGTTATCTACTTATCTTAGGCTTATATATAGACTCATATAATAGAATACCTTGCTTTTTGTATAAAATATATTATAAAGCATCTGCAGAAATGAGCCAGGAAAAAAATAGGTGTTAGAAAGTGATTATTAGCAATACTGAGGTAGTGTTAAAACTTTCCATCCCACTAAAAAGAGACTGTTAAAACCTATACCAAGATGAGTATACTTTTAACCAGTTCCTCTTTTTTGAATGAAACCCTTGATGCTGAAGGAAGATCAGAACTCCAGGGTGCTCTGGAGAGTTCTGGGGAAATCTAGAAAGGGTTTCAATGGTCAAACAGAACTCAGCTTCACCTTATGGGGTATGCCCTTGTACTTCTCCATTGTCCCGATTTACATAGATGTTGGGGTGGGTAATAAGGCTATCTCTATGCTCAATAGGAGGGACAGGCAAGACAAGGAGAGTCAAGCCTAGTCATGGGAATGAGGTTTTATAACTCCTTCAAGAATCACATAGCCTCAGAGATATTCTGGAGTAATCCAAAGGGTCAGAGTGAGCCCAAGGCTTGAGCAGAGTAAGGATGACAACAAGAGGGTGTTTCTGTCAATATTCATACTGAGGTACAAGATACAGAACTACAGTACTTATACCTCAGAGAGGCAGAACTATCTAGAAGTGTAATGAAATAAGACAGGTGCAAACTCAGAAGTGAAGCAGATGTCTAGATATCTAGAAAATGAATGGAGATGTCAGGAAGACAATGTCCAATCATGTCAGACTGAAACTGAAGAGTGACAGGATGAAACAGGGGAGAGCAAGAAACAGGAACAGAACAGGAATAGTAACAATGATGGTAATAATAACTGACTGGGAATGGTAATGGAGTTATATTGGGACAGTCCAGAGATGACAAAGGGGAACTAGGGTAGTACTTAACTGGAGCAGAGATAGACTGGAAGTGGAATGGGGCAGAGTGGGAGCAGAAGCCTGGAGGAGCATATAACACTGAGGGGTGGAAAGTGTATATGCATAACTGGGAGAGACTGGAATGGTGATGGAGGGCCAGAGTTGCCTGGAGGGGAGTCAGAGGGCTGGAGTGGCTTACTAGGTGTGAAGATCAATTGTAAGCTGGGTTGAAATAGGGTCAGAATTCAGGTCAGAGGTCCAGGATATAACACATGGCACAAGTCTAGAGCAATCTAGACTCTGATGTAATGCCTCATGTTTAACTCATGTATTTTTAGATTATCACTCCTTTATGGCTATTGGTTGGCTTACTGTACATTACTTTAGGGCCAGCATCATTTACATGGTCTGTGTGCATTATGTAGCAATATATAAGGAGGTTGGCTCAAGCCTGGGTTTTCCCAGTCTTGCACACTTGAACCTTTTCTGTTTTTGTTCCTCTTGGCTCTTATCTTGTTCTTATCTTGCCTAGTTCAAAGCCACTAGCATAAAAGCTTCACCTCAGGACTTAGGAATCAGCACATACCAAGAGTTAGGTATTTTAGATCAACATATCAAGTAGTTGCATTTCACTTGTGCAAGACTACTATACTTGGTCTGTGCAGAAAGGAAGGAACAGGTCACATTATTTTTTATGCCCTACAAAGTCACTTATCCTTGGGGGCATGAGAAAACACTTAGAAATTTGGTCAATGAAGCTATATTAGGGTTCTCAGGAGATGAAGCAGGAAGAGAAGACTTTCAGAGAAGATTTGATTCTTTTGACAGGCAGACAGCATTGGACTTCCAAGCAACCAAAGTCAGAGATAGAAAGGTAGTGGCAAGTGACAGACTAAAGTCACTTAGGCCTTCTTCTGTGCTTAAGAAGCCCAGAGGTCTTCACTTGGTTTGCATACCCCCTTGTATTCACTGCTCACTAGTCAAACATATTTACACCAAGGCAAGAAAAGGAGGAGTATGAAAGTCAGGTAGAGGTTCCCGAGTCCAGCCCATCCATTAAAGAACCCCTCTTCAAGTATACAATCCAGGATCCACTACCATTGAGCAATCCTGGTTGGTTAGGATGAAATTACCCATCAGCTCCATTATCTCCTTCAAAGCTTAAGCAAATGTCTGAAGAAAAAGGAATGGAAGATCTGTTGAGGGAGTTGAAGGGAGGAATAGGAAGAAAGGTGGCAGATCCAGGGAAGTGGGATGGGGATAGGAAGAAGTGATGCTTGTGGTGGGCAAAAATCAGGGTATGGAAGTCCAGTATTGATTGGAAAGATGACCAAACAAGGACTGCAGGAGTACTATCTCACATGGAAGGAAAGGCAAAGGGCTATGCCCAACTAATCCTTGAAGACTATTTAGACAAGGAATAATGGCCTAGCAAAAATGAGCTTTACAAGAACATCAAGAGATACTTCCACATCAACAAGCTAGCTCACAAAGCTCTGAAAAAATTGGAAAATCTAAGGCATATGGAAAGAATAGATGACTACTTGCAGGACTTTATTGTCTTGCAGAAAGATGCTGAGATTGATGAACATCATGCAATGAAACTGCTCAGGGAGCAGGTTCAATATAGGATCTATCAACACACAATATTGCAAGGGTTAAAGGATATGGTCTCAGAGCTAATCAATCAGTTCCAAGTTATAGGTCGCACTTTTGAGCACATGGCAGTTGAGCATGAAGCTCCTATCAACAGATGGCAGTCACCAAGAGGTCCTCCTTCACAAACATCCATCAGTTCTTCTCAGTCAAATCAATATTAGCCATGTCCTTAGTGGCAACCTCCTCAAAGGTTTATGGCCACAGGAACTCAACCAGGTAGGGGGGCTCCAATGGAGATAGGAGCAGTCAATTATGATGGCAAAGAATGTTTTAAATGCCACAAATGGGGTCATGTGGCAAGAGACTATTGCTCCAACCTTCTATTTACTCCTCTCTCCAATTTTAACCCAAGGAAGACATTGGCCACTGCTTCAGCACAAAACAGAGCACAAAGACAGGTGGTAACATTTGGGGATTTTGAGCTGGTTGCAGGGCAACCAAATACTTACAAAGCCCCAATGGTTGATATGAGAGTGCTGGCAGCAAAAGCTACTAAGCAAAAGGTACAAGGATCTGGAATTGAAGAAGTTCCAGAAAATAATATGTACAGAGAAGTGGCCAGAGCATACTGGCTGGATAAATTTTCTCTAGAACAGAAGTCTTTAAAATAAATACAACTTTGGTCAATCAAGTGATTGGGGTCATTTTTCTCCTTCTTCTGCCACTGTATTATTTAATTCTTGTCCTATGAATACAGTTGTTTCACCTGCCAATGAGGGGTCTCAAAAGAGCTTGGCCAATGGCAATAAATTGGTGCTTAATTCCTCAGAAAAAATAAAAGAAAAAGGTATTAACTCATTATGCATTCACAATTCACCTTTAACAGATATTTATAAAAACCTCAAAATAATCAAAGGAAGAGATGAATTTTTATTGGAAATAAAGGTAAAAGGAATATGAAATGAACAATGGAATAAATGTGGAACTATTTATGCCTTACTGGACTCAGGAGTGGTAGTAACATTTGTGGACACTGACTTTGTCTCTTGACATAGATTTGTTAAGTTACCTCTGGAACAACAAGTGGAGGTATACAATGCAGATGGAACCAAGGGATTAGGAGGATGAATAAGAAGTAAAGTCCTCCTTAATGTTGAATTTACAGATGCACATGGAAAATAGCATAATGAAGTACTATCTGCACTTGTATCAAAACTTGGCAAAATGAATCTTATCATAGGGTATGATTGGTTCAAAAAACATAACCCTATTATAGATTGGAAACAGAAAACAGTGCTTATTTCTTTGGATCACCTTTCTATTTGACAGATCAACAAAGATGAATTAGAACTAAAAGATCAGGTACCAAAAGAATTTCATCAATTTCTGAATACTTTTTCCCAGGAGCAATTAGAAAGAATGCCAACCTGAAAACCATGGGATCATCAGGTCGACCTAAAAGAGGGGTTTGTGCCTAAAAAAGGAAGAGTTATTCCTTTCTCCAATATAGAAATGAATGAAGTTTGAAATTTTGTTGAAAAGGAAAGCAAGAAAGGGTATATAAGACCCTCTAAATCACCACAAACATTCCTAGTTTTCTTTATAGGAAAGAAAGATAGAGGAAAGTATATGGTCATTGATTATAGGTATCTGAATGAGTGAACTATAAAAAATTCTTATTCACTCCCTTTTATTTCTACCTTGATTGATTGCTTAAAAGGCTCTAACATGTTTACCACATTAGATCTTCAATGGGGTTACAACAACATTAAATTATGTGAAGGTAATGAATGGAAGGGTGCATTTACAACACCTATAGGGGCTTTTGAACCTATGGTAATGTATTTCGGCATGTGCAATAGTCTGGGAACATTTCAAACAATGATTAATGATATATTTCATGATCTTTGGGCTTTTGTTCTGGTTTACATTGATGATATTATTATTTTTACTAAAGACAAAACTCATGCAGAACATGCAGCATTAGTAGCTCAAGTTCTTCAATGTTTACAAGACAATGATTTGTTTCTCAAACCATCCAAATGTCACTTTATGCAAGAAAAAGTAGATTATCTTGGTATGGTCATGTCTAAAGATGGGGTGGAAATGTAGATGAATAAGGTTAAGGCCATCCAAGACTGGCCCCAACCATGTTCTCTCAAGCATGTTCAAGCTTTTCTTGAATTGGCTAATTATTATCGCCACTTCATTCAAGGTTTTGCTGATATTGCAAGACCCCTAAATGACCTTACTTACAAAGATCAGGTTTTCTCTTGGAATGGGCCTTAGCAAAATGCTTTTGTCTTCCTCAAAAACATTATGAGCATGGCACCATTCTTGGTTTACCCCAACTCATCTTGCCCTGTCTGGGTTGAAACTGATGCTTCGGATATTGCCATAGGAGCTGTGTTATCATATTTGATCAATGGCAACTGGCAACCTGCAGCTTATTTATCTCATTTGCTTAGTGCAGCTGAAAAAAACTATCCTATTTATGATAAAGAACTGCTGGTGGTTATCAGGGTACTCAAGGAATGGTGTCATCTCTTGATTGATCACCTCTCTTTTGAAATCTGGATGGATCACCAAGCCCTGGAATATTGGCACAAACCTTAGGATCTTTCTTTGTATCAGACTTGATGGGTTAAATTCCTTATAGAATTTTGGTTTACCATTGTCTATAAACCTGGCACTTCCAATGGGCAAGCAGATGCCTTATCCCAGCACTTTGACCATGGTGTTGTGGTTGATAAACCTAATAACATGGTTCTCCCTCAAGATTATTATCCCATCCTTTCCATTCTCTCCTCCCAGGGGCTTGCCCTTTTCAATTCTTTTATTCAGGATGTCATTGCTGCCACTAGCCCTCTTATTGATGACACTATGCCTGGGCTATGTTATAATGCAAAAGAAGGGTTTTTAACTCATGAAAATTCAAACACAATATTCATACCAAAAGAATTACAAATGGAAGCATTAAAGATATGTCATGATTCTCCAATTGCTGGTCATGGAGGACAGAGGTGAACACTTCATTTGTTAAAAAGATTTTTCTATTGGCCAGGACAGTCACAGGATATTATAAATTATATCAAGATCTGCCAAGTGTGCTTCCTCATGAAGGGTTCACAAAAAGCACCAGCAGGCAAACTTTTGCCTTTATCTATTTCTTCTAAACCTTGGACAGACATTTCCACAGACTTTATTACTGGTTTACCAAAGTTGAATGGTTTTGATGCTATCCTAGTGGTAGTGGATCAATTTTCAAAAGAAGTGGTTTTTATTCCTTGTTCTACAACCACTTTTTCATCTGATTTAGCTAAACTATTTCATGACCATGTTTGGTCAAGACATGGCTTGCCATCATCTGTTGTTTCAGATTGGGAACCTCAGTTTGTTATAGTTTACTTTTTCATTTTTCTGATCATGTGACTTTATCTTATCTTTCCATGTGGTTATCTAATCTTTTATCTTATCTAGGCATGTGACAGGTCACATGACAGGTCTAGACCCAGGGCATAGGGTTAGCCTCATGCCTTCAGCCTTGTTTTTATGTCTGTTGTTCTTCCATTTTAGAAGCCTCATTTTTCTTCAGACATTGGCTATTCTCACAAGTGCTTCTCTTCTATTTGATGGTGCCTCAGGGTCTGTGGGAATTTTCCCATCAGGGTCTTGGTCTGTGTGCCACTCTATACTATATAAATACTATATTCTTAGCATGTCTCAAGCCCTAGTCTTGAGCACTTGTATTCTTTACTGCAGGTGGTGTTAAAACTTTCCATCCTACTAAAAAGAGACTGTTAAAACCTATACCAAGATGGGTATACTTTTAACCAGTTTCTCTTTTTTAAATGAAACCCTTGATATTGGAGGAAGATTAGAACTCTGGGGTGCTCTGGAGAGTTCCAGGGAAATCTAGGAAGGGTTTCAATGGTCAAATGGGACTTGGCTTCACCTTATGTGGTGCACCCTTGCACTCCTCCATTGTCCTGATTTACATAGATGTTGGGGTGGGTAATAAGGCTGTCTCTATGCTCAACAGGAGGAACAGGCAGGACAAGGAGAGTCAAGCCTAGTCATGGGAGTGAGGCTTTACAACTCCTTCAAGGATATCATGTAGCCTTAGAGGTACTCTGGAGTAACCCAGAGGATCAGAGTGAGCCCAAGGCTCAAGCAGAGTAAAGATAACAACAAGAGGGTTTTCTGGTGTTTTTGTTGATATTCATACTCCAGTACAAGATATAGAACTACAGTACTTATACCTCAGAGAGGCAGAACTATCTAGAAGTGTAACAAAATGAGACAGGTGCAAACTCAGAAGTGAAGCAGATGTCTAGATATCTAGGAAATGAATGGAGATGTCAGGAAGACAATGTCCAATCATATTAGACTGAAACTGAAGGGTAACAGGATGAAACAGGGGAGAGCAAGGAACAGGAATGGAACAGAAATAGTAATAATGATAGTAATGGTAGCTAACCAGGAACAGTAATGGAGTTATATCAGGATGGTCTGGAAATGATGAAGGGAAACTAGGGTAGTACTTAACTGGAGCAGAGATAGACTGGAAGCAGAATGGGGCAGAGTGGGAGCAGAAGTCTGGGGAAGCATATAACACTGAGGGGCAGGAAGTGTACATGCATAACTGGGAGAGACTGGAATGGTGATGGAGGGCTGGAGTTGCCTGGAGGGGAGTCAGAGGGCTGGAGCAGCTTACTAGATACAAAGACCAATTGTAGGCCAGGTCAAAATGGGGTTGGAATTTGGGTTGAAGGTCTGGGATATGACAGTATCTCCCCCTTAGGCCTGAACCCTTGAAGGCCATTGGCCCAGAGTGTGGAGGGTATGAACATGTGATCTGTGATAATGTGGTGATGGGCATGTGATCATGCGCTTTGGTAACATTGGGGATAGAATGGAGGGTTGTGGAGGCAACAAGCATGTGATCTTGTTTAGTTACAATGGGGTGGAAGAGTGGAGTTTCTCGGCTTACTCATGAATAAAAATGGGAACTTCAATGGTAGCTCATTCTTCCTTCATTACAATAACATGGCCTTATTCGAAGATCTCATGACCTAGGCTGATAAATACATCATGGAGTGCACTGATGATAATGAGGCATTGAGCAACATCAAATATGCCAAGCACAAGAGGCACACAAAGGCAAGGAAGGAGGAGGAATGGAGGAGGGTGAAAGAGGCCTGAAAGGTGGCAGAGAAGGCTGAAAGGGCCCAGAGAATGGCAGAGGCTGCTGCCCAAGAAAAGGTAAGTACCATGGTTGTTATCCTGTGAGTAGCACCACTGATGATCAATAGGTGGCACAAGTGCAGGCCCAAGCAGGGCCCAGCAATGACAAAGGAAAACAGTGGGTGGAGGAGGCACCAGCATGCTGGAGTTGCACAGATAGGGGAATGGAGTGCAAGGTGGGCATGGGGAAGTTCATGTCATGCTTGACCTGTCAAGAGGCCAAGGTGAGGTGTGAATGCCCCAGGAAGAAGAAGCTGATGTGGAAGTGACATCAGAGGGATGCAGAAAAGGAGCAGCCCAAAAAGAGGGCCCATTCAGAGGGAGCAGAGGGTGGTGCCAAGCAGGTGGCAGAGGGCTGTCACCTGCTGGTGGCAACCATACAGGAGGTAGGGGACCAGGTGGTGTGGGAGATGAGGAGGGAAAACCAGCTGCTAGTGCAGCTGGTCAACATTCTCAATCCTGCATGGAAGATAAGTGGAGAGGATGTGGAGAGTGGGCCAGAGGATGGCAAAGAGGAAGAGGTGGTGGGAGAGGTAGCGGAACTTGGGACTGGGATCTGGGAGGGGATGGAAAGGGACAATAATGAAGATATAATGGTACTAGAGTAGTGTAGTAACTACTCCAGTTTGTCTTCATAACAGAGGTCAGTATTTGGGAATGACCCAGGGAGCTGGAAATAAGGATATGAAAAGAGATTAATGACTTCTGAAGTGAAGGCTTCAATCCTTGAGTGAACAAGTTTGGAGAATATGTGGAGTAAGTCCAGAAAGTAAGATTTCCACAAATTGTAATAACCTGTCAAAATAAAATCTTATGACCAGGTAAGTGATATCTTGGGCAGTCATGGGGTAATAAGGAGGACAAATGGACAGCCAAGAATGGATGGAAGAAATAGCTGAATTTCCCAAAGGGGTGAGATTAAAACCCAATGTCAAAAATGGTCACTTCTGCCATAAGGACAGGGAAACTGAAAAGGAATGAAGGGTAGAAGCAGAGAGTTTTGGGGCTTTGGAATAACTTCTGGAGAGAAAGTCAGAAATTAGACTAGAGTCCAATAGTCAAATGACAACTAAAACAAATGTTGGAAGGGTCAGATCTAGGGCGAAGTTAAGGGAGGTTCATTTATTTCCAAAGGGAACTAAACATGATGATCAAGGGCAAACAGATTCTGTACTCGGTTAGAGTCAGGGTTAGTGCAGAGTTGGCTCAAGGAAGATAAGTTCCCAAGGAAAAAATTGGTGCTTATTTTCCCACTCTATCATGGCTGGATTCCCAGATCTTTACTTCTGGTTGAATAACCAGCTTGCTTTCCATCCCAATAATGGGATGACTCTTATAATGGCCAAGAATCAGGAAAGGAGGAGGTGCAGAGTCAAGGCATACAAGGCTGGTGTCTCAACAGGAATAGGGGGAGTGAACACTAGCCAAAGAGATAGGGACAGAGTATGGGTTAGAATGGCAGAAGAAGTCCAGAACCTCACTACTCTTAATAAGGCAGCCCAAGGAGTTGGTACAACAGGTGATGGATTGGTTGCCAATGCAATCTGTGAGGTTGATGGTCTGATTCATCAGGACTTAAGGGAGCAGAACAGGCTCCTTTATGACCTAGTCAAGATCCAGATAGAGGAGGGCTGCCAAAAGGAATACCTTAGGGCAGAGTCTGGTGTTTATGTAATTGATCATGATGCTCAGTGGGAGGGATGTGGAGGTTGGAAGGCCGGAGATGGAATGAGGGTTTTTGTGGCCGAACTCAGGGCTGGGACAGAGCCAGAGGATATCATGGTGGGGGCTGGAGAAGACCCAGAGGAGTGGATGTTCTGCTGAGAGTAGCTCACTGGCCTCATCTCCTAAACACAACAAATGTCTGTATACTGGTTAAATTGCACATCATCTATGTGCAGCAACTAGGGGAGGGAAGTGGGCTACTCTGGAAAGAGCCAGAGACAACCAGAAATAATCAGGGCTAGGTACAGTCAACATAGGTAGGAGTCAGGCACTGCACTAGTGGTAAAGGTGGTCAGAGGGGGCAATTGGCACAGAGCACATCTGGTCATTGCATAAAGGTAGACAGTTGACCAGGTGACCTGGATACTGTGGCAGAAGAGACTGGGGAGGGATCAGAGAATGAAGGGAAGGGCAAGAGTAAGGGGGACCAGATTGCTAGGTGTGAGCAGTGGTACTCAGTGTGGTCACTAGATGCTATCCTTGCCTCAAGGTCAACATCCCATCATTGACTAGGAGACAGCCAGGAAAGGTGCCAGGGGCAGCACAAGGTGTGAAATGGAAGTGATCCAGAAGGATCTGGAAAGATGGGAGGGAGGCTGGAAGGAAAGGCCCACCAAAGGATGGACACAAGAATGGGGAGGTCTCAGAGGATGCAGGAAGAGCAGAAAGATTCCCAAAGGAGAAGAAGAACCCAGGGAAAATGAAAGAACAAGTCCCAGATAACAGGGCAGAAGGAATGGAAACAGAAGGCAAAGAGAAACAGAGCCATCAGAACAAGGCCGGAAGAACAAGGAATTCCCAAGGCTAAGAACAAAGAGGTTTTGAAGGGTTCCAAAGAAAGGGGCAGCATTCCCAGGAGATGCAGAAAAGCAGAATCATTACCAAGGAAGAAATACCCAGAACAAAAGAATTCCCAGAAGACACAGAACAGCAGAAGGTCTACCAGGAAAAGAATACCCAGGGAAAACAGAAGAACAGATCCTGAGACAACATTCAGGAAAAAAGGAATTACCCACAAGTGGAAAATGGAGTTATCAGGAACCATGTCCAAAGAGCAAGGATTTCCTGGGAAAGAGACAGAGAGGTGCAGATCAATTCCACCAAACAGGTAGAAGAAATCCAAGCAAAGAACCATAGTGAACCAAAACAACACTCAACCAACTGCAAGCAGGGAAGAAATGGTAATCATGGCACAATCACGATGGAAGTGTGAACCTTCTGGGGAGATGGAAAAGGATGGAGATGCCTGGAGGGGGCAAGAGGCTTTTGGCATGCAAGACGAAACATGGGGGCACAGCAGAGAGCAGAGAAAAAGGGGTGGTGCTTCTGAAGCCTGGTTATTTAGCAAGATGGGTGTACCTTGGCTACAAGTATGTTACGGTCGGTCTTCCTACTACTCAGATGGTGACTCTTCCTGATGTTCGGGCCAGTGATTCCACGGTTGCGATAAGGCTTTCTTGACTAACCCTAAAGTAGGGGCTGGCTTGTTGCTATGGATGACGATAATGATGAAAGAGTGACAGCAATATAAATGAAGGGACAAGCCAGGAGATCCAGAGTAGCCACTTGATTAGATGCTAATGATACGCATACTAGAATACAAGTGCTCAAGACTGGGATCTTGAGTCTTTGGACTGCTACGTATAAATACTAATCCCAGATGCGCACGGACCAAGTCCAGGGCAAAGGGAATTACTAAATAAGGAATAGGGCATAGGGCGTGATGACTGAGAGTATGACCAAACGGGCCATGCGGAAGGGGTGTGTATCAACATGAGGAGGTGGGAGAATGGAAAGGAAGGGATCTAAATATAAATAGAAGTCAGGGTCAACGGAGATCAAACCATACCCTCAACCATGAGGCCGAGGAGATCCCATCTAGAGATCTGCCATGATCAGATCTGACCCTCTTCTGGATCGAGATCAGATTCATCGGAGATCCGATCGGGAGATGCATCTATCATCTGAGATACTA
>JBBPKN010001688.1:0-13244 GCA_038089275.1 Pulveroboletus cf. rosaemariae | reverse complement strand
CCTACTGCCACCCATTCTTTTCAGCAGATCTTTTGCAATTTCATCACCAACCTTCCTCCATCCTCTGACTTTGATATCTTGTTGGTCATGGTTGACTATGGGCTTATAAAAGGGGTAATTCTTTGCCCTACCAAGAAATCTATCACTACAGAGGGCATTGCTACTCTCTTTTTTCACAAAGTTTACCTCTGCTATAAGCTGTACAACAAGATCATTTTCAATCATGGCCCTCAATTTGCATCTACTTTTGCCAAGGAGCTTGGAAAACTCCTTGAGTACAATCTTTCTCTTTCCACTATGTACCATCCTCAGTCTAATGGTGAAACTGAATAAGTTAACCAGGAGATTGAGACATACATCCACATCTACTGCAGATTCAACTCCACTAGATGGGCTGACTCAATTACCCATGCCAAATTTGTCCACAACCACCACCCCCACTCTGTCACTGGGCAATCTCTGTTCTATCTTATGATGGAATATAAACCCTGTGCCCTTCCTTCTATTATCAATGAATCACTGATGTTCACTGTTGCTGATTGCACCAAGGCACTTTTTGTGGCTTGTGATGAAGCCCTTGCCATATATGACCTTGCCCATCAAACTATGGCATCCTGTAGCTGCTCTATCTTCTCCTCATTTGCCAAAGGAGATAAGGTGTGGTTAGAAGCTTGCAATCTAAAGTGGGCTATTATTCATCCTAAGCTCTTATCAAAATGGAAAGGACCCTTTACCATCATGGAAGTTCTCTTCCCCATTACCTATCACCTCTGCCTTTCATCCACATGGAAGATTCACCCTATGTTCCATATTACACTAGGCCTGGGTAGGGACAGGTGTAGACCTTGCTGAAGAAAAAGTGGAAGAAGTGAATCAAAGGTAGGCTTTAAAATGAGTGAAAGGTGACAAATGAAGTATTGTGCCTTAGAGGTACCAGCTATACTTCCAGGGATATGCCAAAGTCAGACACTGATGACTCTCAGATTGTAGTACCTGGACACAAGAATGGATTCTCTAGTATAGAGATACAGGAAAGGAAAGATGCAAGGGCTTAAGGGATTGCAAGGTAGAAGTAGCATAAGAAGAGAGGAGATAGGAAGTATGCTACTTTATAGTACAACTATAAGATTCAAGCAGAGACTTAGTAAGGTAATCATGCTAACAAATGATGAGTAACTTATCCATATGGAAAGAGATGGAAAGAGATGAAATGATTAAAAGTCAGCTGATTAAGAGATAGAAGGCCTGGGCAAAGGGCATAACAAGAGAGTAGTCTAGGCAGGGCTAGAATATGAGAAGAGCAGAATCTATAGGAAGAAAGATGAACAAGAAAGCACCTGAGGTGCATGAAAAGCAGAAGCTATGAGCAAAACAAGTGAAAAAAAAGAAGGGAAAGGGAAAAGAGGAGAAAAACATAACATTATCCCCCTGCTAGGGGTGAAAGACTCATGATATCTCAAAAGGTGTCATATGAGGGTCTGGGGAAGCTGGTGATGTTGGCCCAGCCAACCTTATTGATAACATTGTTACAAAAGTCATTGTTGATATGATAGAAAGGTGAAGGGGGTGATAGAGCTGCAGAAGGGTGGTGGTATGACCCCTGTAAGTGGTGGGAGCTGTGGAAGCATTGGGAGGAGTGGGATGTGCTGTGAGAGGAGGTGCAGGAGGAGCCATGGGAGAAAGATAAAGTGGAGGAGGAAATAAGGGGATTAACAACATGGCATTGAGCAGGGTAATGAGCTTGGGTATGTCTGGGGTACCAGTGGAGGCAGTAGGAACATTGGTATGAGGGGCAGTTGATGCAGATGTGGCCCAAGCATTGGCAATAAAAACACACCTTATGAAAGTGAGAATAAGATGGGAGAAGGTAACCATTACCATGAAGGCCAGTCCACCAGGCTTTGGCATGTTCAAGAGCAGCAAGTTCATTATCATCAAGGGGGGAAGAAGATGCAGAGGGAGTAGTAGGGATATATCCCCTGGCAGTGGCCAACTCACACATGTAATGGTCAAGATCAGTAAGGAACTTGCCCATTTTGAGTTAATAGGCAAGTGCTTTAATGTTAGACAGAAGCTTGTGATGGATGGAGGAGATGAGGGCCTGCACAAGGGAGATTCTAGCATGGAAAATATAAGCAAGGGCAGAGGCAAGAAGGGAAAGATAGAGGAGCTGCATGTAGATCTGATATATAAGCTACAAGGGCAAGAACATGTTAAGGTGGGAGCTGATGGGGATAGCAAGGTGTGAGTCCATGACATAGGTCATGATGCAGTGGATGTAATTGGAGGATGGAGCTCCATGGCAAAGGGCATGGGTGGAGAGTGGAAGGTTGATACTGAGAATTCTGGCAGACACAGTGTTGATGGCAGGAGAAGGGACAGGGATAGGAGCAACAACAGCTGAGCCTATGAAGATAGCTGGGGGAGAAGCTACAAACTCCTCAGAAGGAAGTTTAGAGACAAGAGCAGAAAGGGGAGAGGAAAAATGTGTATTAGTGATAGAGGAGGGAGAAGAGATAAGTGAGGGCTCAATGGGAACTTTCTCAACAGGAAGTTACAATAAAGAAACAGGTAGAGTGTCAAGAGGAGTATTGCATGAGTGAAAGCCTTGGTCAATGGTGAAGGTCATTGCTATTATTTGTAAGGATGAGTGGTTTTCTTAGTGGAGAAGAGGGTAGAAGAGGTGATGGAGGGGAAATGGTGAGGGTGGAGGAGTTTATACTCATTCAGAGCAGACTGAGACTGTTTCAGATTCCACTCAGATTCCCATGAGTTGTCTTCTGCCAAGTACTTTTTCCATTGAATCAGGAACTAATGGTTACCCAGGGAACCATGATGTTTTAATATCTGCTCTAATTCATATTCCTCCTTACCTTCTATAAGATCTGAAGATGGAGTGGGGAAGTTCTTTCCATAAACATTATTTTTGCAATAGAGTGATAACAGTGATGCATGGAACACCAGATGAATCTTTCATATGGATGGAAGATGAAGGCAATAGGTGATTGGGGAAAGGACTTCCATGATGGTAAAAGGTCCTTCCCATTTGGGAGAGAGTTTTGGGTGAACTATAGCCCATTTCAAATTTTGGGCTTCTAACCACATCTTGTCTCCTTTAGCAAATGGAGAGAAGATGGAGTGGATGCAGAATGCTATCATTTGGCAGGTAAGGTCATGTGTGGTGAGGGCTTTGTTGTAAGTGACAAGGAGTGCCTTAGTGTGGTCAGCAACAGCAGGCATCAGTAATTCATCAATAATAGAAGGAAGGGCACAGAGTTCATATTTCATCATGAGATAGAATGGAGATTGCCCAGTAATGGAATGGGGGTGGTGGTTGTGAACAAACTCAGCATGGGTGATGGAGTTAGCTCAGCCAGTGGGGTTAGAACTGCAGTAAATGTGAATGTACATCTTAATCTTCTGGTTAACTTATTCAGTTTCACTGTCAGACTGAGGATGGTATGCAGTGAAGAGGGAGAGGTTGTACTCAAGGAGTTTCCCAAGCTCCTTGGTGAAAATGGAAGCAAATTGAGGGCCTTGATCAGAGATGATTTTGTTATAAAGGCCATAGCAGAGGTAGACTTTGTGGAAAAAGAGGGTGGTGATACCCTCAGCAGAAATAGATTTCTTGGTAGGGCAGAGAATTACCCCCTTCATAAGCTCATGGTCAACCACAACCAGCAAGGCATCAAAGTCAGAGAATGAAGGAAGGTAAGTAATGAGATCACAAGAGATCTGCTGGAAAGGGCAAGTGGTGGAGTGGATAGGAGAGAAAGTGGGAGTAGAGGGATGAGTGTTTGCCTTATTTTGTTGGCAAACAGGGCAGCCAGCAATATAGTTGTGGATGAAAGTGGTGAGGCCAGGCCATCAAAACTTGGCAGAGATGAGTTGTTGGGTTTTGAGATAACCAGGGTGGTCAGCAGAGGGGTGGTCATGACATCATTGAAGAATTTCATGATGGAGGTGAATGGAGGAAGGAATAAAGACCTGGTTGTAGTAGGTAAGCAAACCATCAGTCTTCTTCCAATTGAAGGTATGGGAATGAAGGAACTTTTCATCTGTGGAGGCATCCTGTTTTTGGAGGATGGAGAGGTGGAGGGGATCACCCTGTTGATGCTCTTTAATGTAAGCTGAGAGGGTAACATCAACAAGGTTAATAAAGAGGTCTGGGAGAAAAAGGGTAACTTCCTGATTATTCTGGGAAGTGTCAGGATAGAGGTCAGCATAACAGGAAAGGGTATCCAGCCTGGCAAGGGAGGTACCAGCAATGTGCAAAAGTTGCAGATCAAAGTCAGTGATGTCAAGAAGTCAGCAAGCTTGCTATCAGTTAAGGTTCTGCAGGGATTTAAAATAAGTCAGGTTTTTATGGTCAGTGAAAACCTGAACAGGAGTAGAGAAGCTGAGAAGGTATTGCCTCCAGGCTTTTAGAGCACAGATGACCACAAGGAGTTCACAATTATAGATGTCATAGTTTTGCTCAGCAGCAGAAATGATTTGAGAGAGATAAGAACAGGGATGCCAGTCCCCATTCTTGTCAGTTTGGAGAAGAATGCCACCAGATGCATAAGCAGAGGCATCAGTGGCAATAGCAAAAGGACAGGCAAGATCTGGCATTTGTAAGATCAGTTGTGAGAGGAAGATAGCCTTAAGTGAGTCAAAGGCTTTCTGAGTGGCAGGAGACCAAGACCAGATCATGGCTTTCTTGGTGAGATCAAGGAGGGGATGGGCAATAGTGAAGTAGTTAGGAATAAATTACCTGTAGAAGTTAGCAAAGCCAAGAAAGGAGCAAACATTCTTGATTTTAGAGGGAGTAGGCCACTGAGAAATACCAGCAAGTTTAACAGGGTCCATGGCAAGCTTGCCAGGATGAACAATTATCCCAAGATATTTAACCTGGAATGCAGTAAAGGTGCATTTCTCCAGTTTAAGATGGAGATCAAGTTCTGTCATCCATTGAAGGACATGGGAGGTGCATTCCTGATAAGTGTTAGGATCAGAAGAGGAGATAAGGAGGTTGTCCATGTAGATAATGAGCCATCTTTCAGCAATCATATCTTGGAACAAGTCATTCATGAATTGCTGGAAAGTAGCAGGTAAGTTGTTCAGACCAAAGAACATTACCATGGGTTTGAATAGCCTCTTATGTATGATGAAGGTGGCTTTCCATTGGTGTCCATTTTGAATGCAGACATTGTTATAACTCTATTGGATGTCAAACTTAGTAAAAAGCTGAGCATCACAGAGTTTGTCAATGAGGTTGGAGATAAGAGGAAGAGAATAGACATTGCAAATGGTATGTTCATTAAGATACCTATAATCTTGGCAAGGGTGGAGTTTGCCATTCTTTTTTTTGACAAAGAAGAAGGATGATGCTTGAGGAGAATTAGAGGGATGGATCCTTCCTGCCTAAAGATTCTCTTCAAGGAATTCTTCTGTGGCTTGTTGCTCAGGGGGGGATAAGGGGTAAACCTTACCTATCTTTGGGACAAATGTGTCCTTTAGATTGATTTCATAATCATAGGGGCAAGAAGGCAGAAGATAACCAAGAGTTTTCAGAGTGTCAGAGAATACTGATGAGAATTGGGAATATTTGGGATGAAGAGTCATTTTAGGCTTAGCCTTTTCAGCTTCAATGGCTAGCTCAATGGACATGGTAAGTTAAGCAACAGTGATTTCAGAAAGATAAGAGAAGTAGCAATCTAAGATCCTGCCAGAGTGGCAGTCATAGAGCAAGTCATTAATTGACTGCTTGTTAAAACTTATCCCAGCAGAAAGATACTGTTAAAACCTATACCAGTACAAGTATACTTTTTAAAACCAGTTCCTTTCTGAATGAAACCCTTGATACTGAAGGAAGGTCATAACTCTGGAGGGCTCTAGAGGGCTCTGAAGGAATCTAGAAAGGATTTCAATGATCAAATGGAACTTGGCTTCACCTTATGTGGTGTACCCTTGCACTTTCCAGTGTCCTGATTTACATAGATGTCAGAGGTGGGTAAGAAGGCTGTCTATATGCTCAACAGGAGGAACAGGCAGGATAAGGAAAGTCAAGCCTAGTCATGGGAGTGGGACCTTGTGACTCCCTCAAGGATATTGCTTGGCCCCAGAGGTTCTCTGGAGTAATCTGGAGGGTCAGAGTGAGCCCAAAGGCTTGATCAGAGTAAGGACAAAGACAAGGGGGCATTTATGTTGATTTTCATACTGAGGTACAAGATACAAAACTACAGTACTTATACCTCAGAGAGGCAGAACTATCTAGGAGTGTAACAAAGTGACACAGGTGCAAACTCAAAAGTGAAGCAAATGCCTAAATATCTAAGAAATGAATGGAGATGTCAGGAAAGACAATATCCAATCATGTCAGACTAAAACTGAAGGGTGATAGGATGAAACAGGGGAAAGCAAGGAACAGGAATGGAATAGGAATAGTAACAATGATGGTAATGGTAATTGAGAATGGGAATGGTAACAGAGTTATACTGGGATAGTCTGGAGACAATGAAGGGAACTAGGATAGTACTTAACTGGAGCAGAGATAGACTAAAAATGAAATGGGGCAGAGTGGGAGTAGAAGCCCAGGGGAGTGTATAACACTGAGGGGCAGGAAGCATACATGTATAGCTGGGGCAGACTGGAATGATGATGGAGGGCCAGAGTTGCCTGAAGGGGAGTCAGAGAGCTAGAGTAGCTTACTAGGTATGAAGACCAATCATAAGCCAGGTCAGGATGGGGTCAGAATTGGGTTGGAGGTATGGAATATGACAGTATTCCCCCCTTAGGCCTGAACCCTTGAAGACTGTTGGCCTGGGGTGCAGAGGGTATGGACACATAATCTCACATTTAGTAATATCAGAGTTGGAGCAGAGAGTTGTGGAGATGATGAGCACATGACCTTGTTTAGTGACAATGGGGTGGAAGAGTGAAGTTTCTCAGCTTGCTCATGAATAAAAACAGGGACTTCACAGTAGCTTGTCCTTCCTTCATTACAACACATGACTGCATTCAATAACATCATGGCCTGGGCCAAAGAATGCATTGTGGAATGCACTGATGATAATGAGGCATTGAGTGACACCAAATATGCCAAGCACAAGAGGTGCACAAAGGTGAGAAAAAAGAAGAAATGGAGGAGGGTGGAAGAGGCCCAGAAGACAGTGGAGGAGGCTGCCTGAAGGCAGGCCAAGGAGGTCAAGAGGGCCTGGCAGGTGGCAGAGGTGGCTGCCCAAGAACAGGTAAGTACCATGGTTGTTCACCTGAGGATTGAACAACTGAAGATCATCAGGTGGTGCAAGTGCAGGCCCAAATGGGGCCTAGCAACAACAAGGGGAAGTAAAAGGCAGAAGAGGCACTGGCATGCCAGAGGTGCAAGAATAGGGGAGTGGAGTGCAAGGTGGGCATGGGGAAGTCCATGTTATGCTTGGCCTGCCAAGAGGCCAAGGCAAGGTGTAAATGCCCAGAGAAGGAGAAGCTGGTGTGAAAATGGCAACAGAGAGATGTGAAAAAGGAGTGGTTCAAAAAGAGGGCTTACTCAGAAGGAGTGGAGGGCAGTGCCAAGCAGGTGGCAGAGGGTTGTTACCTGCTGGCAGCAATCATATGGGAGGTGGGAAGCCAGATGGTATGGGAGATGAGAAGGGAGAACCAGCTGCTAATGCAACTGGTCAACATTCTTGATCCCACATGGAGGATGAGCAGAAAGGATGCAGAAAGTGGGCCAGAGGACAGCAAAGAGGAAGAGGTGGTGGAAGAGGTGGCAGAACTCAGAATGGGGATCTGAGAGGAAGTAAAGAGGGAAGAAGATGAAGACATAATAGTACTAGAGTAGTGTAGTAATTATTCTAGTTTTGTCTTTGTAACAGAGGTCAGGATTCAGGAATGACCCAGGGGGGCTGGAAATTAGGATACAAAAAAGGGTGTTAATAACTACTGAAGTAAAGGCTTCAAGCCTTGAGTAAACAAATTCAGAGAAAATGCAGAGTAAGTCCAGAAAGTAAGGTTTTTGCAAATTGTAATAACCTATCAAGATGAAATCTTATGACCAGGCAAGTGGTACCTTGAGTGGTCATGGGGCAGTACAGAGAACAAAAGAACAACCAAGAAGGGAACAGAGGAATTAACTGAATTCCCTAGAGAGATGAGATTAGAGACCAATGTCAAAATGGTTGCTCCTGATATAAAGATAGAGAAACTAAAAAGGCATGAAGGGGGCAGAAGTGGAGAGACATGGGGCTTCAGGAAGACTACCAGAGAGAAGATCAGAAATTAGACTAGAGCTTGATAGTCAAATGAAGAATTCAAAACAGATGTTGAAAGGGTCAGATCTAGGGTAGAAAGGAATGGAGTTGAGGATGGTTTTTTATCTCCAAAGGGAACTGAAACATGCTAATTGCCAGCAAGACAGCTCATCATGTGGTTAGGGGTCAGAGCTAAATCAGAGTTGGGTAAGATTCTAATAAAGCAGGTAAAAACAGAATATCAAAGACATATCCCATTCCTGATGTTCTTATTCAGCAAGCTCCAATACTGGTCCAATGAACAACTAGCTCCTTGTTCCCTTGACAGGGTGGACCTAATGCAGGCCAAACATCTGAAGTGTATGAGGAGGAGGTTAGCCAGCCATATGATTTTAAATTGAAGGAATGCTATGTAATCATTAGAAAAACAGGGGTTTGGGACCAGAGACAAGGAAGGAGTAGCCAGAGGAGTGGAGCAGACACAATCCAGGGATTCAGTAGTCAGAGAAGGTAAGGGGTCAGAGCCTGTAGGGGACCACCTGGTTGCAGATGCCATTTGAGAGGTTGATAATTGCCTTTGCTAAGAGATAAAGGAGCAGAACAAGCTCCTTCACAACCTAGTCCAGATCAAGCTGGCAGAAGATCATCAGGCTGGATACATTGTGGCAGGGGGACCAAGGGTTGTCCCTGTCAACCTCAAGGCTGAGGCCAAGTGGGAGGATAGCAGAGTGGTGGTCAAAGAGGATCTGGAAGAGTGAATGTTTCACTAAGAGTTGCTCACTGGTCTCACCTCCTGTATACACAAATGACAGGTGTACTGATTGAATTGCACATTGTCTATGTGCTGTAGCAAGGGAAGGAAGGTGAGCTACTTAGGAGAGGGATGGGGGTGATCAAAGGTAATTGAAGATGGGTGCAGTTGACATAGGTAGGAGTCAGTCACTGTATGAGTGGTAAGGGTGGTCAGAGAGGCAATTGGCATAGAGCACATCTGATCATTGCATGAAGAGGGAGACAGTTGACCAGGTGAGCTGGGCACTGTGGCAAAAGAGACCAGAGATGGAATGGAGGAAGGTTGGAGGGGCAAGTGATGAAGCTGAGGAAAGGGTGTTAAAACTTTATCCCAGTGAAAAGAGACTGTTAAAACCTATATCAGGATGGGTATACTTTTAACCAGTTCCTTTCTGAATGAAATCCTTGATGCTGTGGGAAGGTCAGAACTCTGGAGGGCTCTGGGGGGGAATCTAGGAAGAGTTTCAATGATCAAACAGGACTTGGCTTTATCTTATGTGGTGCACCCTTGCACTTTCCAGTGTCCCAATTTACATAGATGTCAGAGGTGGGTAAGAAGGCTATCTCTAGGCTCAACAGAAGGGACAGGCAGGACAAGGAGCATCAGGCCTAGTCATGGAGGTGAGACCTTGTGACTCCTTTAAGGATATCACTTGGCCTCAGAGGTATTCCAGAGTAACCTGGAGGTTCAGAGTGAGCCCAAGGGCTCAAGCAGAGTAAGGACAAAGACAAGGGGGTGTTTGTCATTTTTGTTGATATTTCTACTGAGGTACAAGATACAAAACTACAGTACTTATATCTCAGAGAGGCAGAACTATCTAGGAGTGTAATGAAGTAAGACAAGTGCAAACTCAGAAGCAAAGCAGATGCCTAAATATCTAAGAAACAAATGGAGATGTCAGGGAAGACAATGTCCAATCATATCAGACTGAAACTGAAGGGTAACAGGATGAAACAGGGAGAAGCAAGGAACAGGAACAGAACAGGAATAGTAACAATGATGGTAATGGTAACTGAGACTGGGAATGGTAACAGAGTTATACTGGGATAATCTGGAGATGACAAAAGGGAACTAGGGTAGTACTTAACTGGAGCAGAGATAGACTAGAAATGGAATGGGGTGAAATGGGAGCAGAAGCCTGGGGAAGCATATAATGCTGAGGGGTAGAAAGCATACATGCATAGCTGGGGGAGACTGGAATGGTGGCAGAGGGCCAGAGTTGCCTGGAGAGGAGTCAGAGGGCTAGAGTGGCTTACTAGGTACAAAGACCAATTGTAAGCCAGGTCAGGATGGGGTCAGAGTTGGGTTAGAGGTCTGGAATATGACAAAGGGCAAGAGTGCTAGATAACTGGATTGCTAGGTGTGATCAGTGGTTACTAGTGTGGTCACTAGATGCTATCCCCTCCTCAAGGTCAATGTCCCATTATTGACTAGGAGATAGAAAACAAAGGGGCCAGGGGCAGCACAAGGCACAAAACAAAAATTATTCAGAAGTACCTGGAAAGACAGGAGAGAGGCCAGAAGGAAAGGCCAACCAAAGAGATGAGCACAGGAACAGGAAGTTCCCAGGGGATGCAGAAAGAGCAGAAATATTCCCAAAGGAGAAGAAAAACCCAGGGAAAATGAAAGGAGAAGTTCCCAGATGACAGATCAGCAGGAATGGGAACTGAAAGCAAAGGTAATGGGATTGTCAGAACAAGGCTGGAAGACCAAGGGATTCCCAGGGTAAAACAGTGGAGGGGTTCCAAGGAGATTCCAAAGAAATGAGCAGAATCATCTCCAGGGAAGAAATATCCAGGGAAAAGAAACTGGATTTCCAGAAGATGCAGAAGAGCAGAATGTCTACCAGGAAAAGAATACCCAGGGAAAACAGAAGGACAAGTTCTGAGACAACATACAGAAAAATAAGGAAATACCCATGAGCAGGAATGAAGTCATTAGGAACAATGCCCAAAGAGCAAGGATTTCCCAGGCAAGAGTCAAAGAAAACAGAGAGGTGTGGAGACAATTCTGCAAAACAGGTTTCCCAGAAGGAGACAGAAAGTGCCAATGGCACAGAGTGATAGAAAGGTGGTGCATAAAACAATATAGCACCATACAGGGGAAATCCAAGCAGGAATCCATAGTAAACAGAAACAAAGCTCAAACAGCTGCATGTTGAAAAAGAAAGGGTAATCACAGCACAGTCATGATGGAAGTGTGAGCTTTCTGGGAAAATAAAAAGGGACAGAGATACCCAGAAAGGCAAGAGACCTTAGCATGCAAGACAAAATGCAGGGAGTGCATCAAAGTGCAGAGGGAGAGGGGTGGTGCTTCTGAAGCCTGGTTAATCAGCAAGGTGGGTATACCTTAGCTGTGAGGATAAGGGAACAGATGGCAGAGGTACCACAGGTAAAGAAGAATAAAGGGTCAAAAGCTACAAGTTCAGAGAAGATCAGAGGCAGACAGAGGCATCTTCCTGGTAGGTATATCAATAGACAAAACTGGCCTGCTATAGAGAGCAGAGCAATGCAGAGATGACTGCACACTTAGACAATGAAGTTATAACTACCAGATAATGACAGAAAGCTGTGGTTCAAGATCAGAGTTAGCTGAAATCAGAGTGGTACAGAGCTATGGGGGGTGCATGAGATGCTGGCATGTGTTATTCAGTGAACAGATAAGATACTACTCAATATCCAGGGTCAACAGATCAAAGTGAATGAGTTAGTGGTATTCTAGAATCAGTAAATACAAACCATCCAGCAGAGGGTAATGCTAGGCATTGACAGAGTGAATTCAACAGTCTTTGTAGAGTGTGTGGAGGTCTGATAGCTTGAGCAAAAGAGGTGAAATTGAAGAAGATAGAGAAACATCAGAAAAAAGTGGGAGTGGGTGGAAGGGGGTTGGAGTATTGGGCTCCCAAATTCTAAATAGAACAAGATACTCAATGGGGGTCATAATGATCAGAAGGGCATGGAGGTGCAGTGCCAGAGGTCAGAGAGACAAGGGGTACAGGTTTAATAGACTTGTCATACTTGGGAGGCCAGGTCTGAAAAGGCTAGAACTGACAGCCAGAAATGGGTCACCTAGGAGTAGAGAACAGACACAAGAGGTTAATGACTGCCTATTGATAATTCTGGAGTAACTTGTCAAGGAAGGGGCCAGGAAACAGCTAGGGGATACTTAGACTGCAATGGCAAAATCTAGGCATGAGAAGTTGGTTGAAATAGTCTGAAGTAACATGGGGTGGTTTTCCATTAAGGATTACCAGGTAACAACAAAGTGTCAGAGAACCAGAGTCAGCTGCCAGAAAAGAACAGGAAAAATGAAGGAAGTGGTGCTCATGGGTAGAGAATCATAATCTAAGCTGCATTTGAGGATCCATGAGGACTGGTGATGCTGTATGATAGTGTTACAGTCTCATTTGATGGACTGCTGACTAAGAAGGGATTAACCCTAACCTAATGTGGACCTTGGGGTTATGCTGGTGTCAATGTCAGTGTTGATGTGAAGAATAAGAGGTAAAGATAATATAGGCCTGTCACTAGAGGTGAACCAGGACTTAGAGAGGAAAGATGCTCAGGGTAGCTAAGTCTGAGGAGCTGGGTCCAAACACTAGCTTGTCTATTGAGATGCCTAGATGGCTAAACAAACAAGTGCTCAAAGCTGGGAAGCTAAGAGCTACATGGGCAGCCTATTTATACTATCTAGAGTGGCACACAGACCACCAAATCTAGCTGGAATAAATACTAAAGAGGTAGCTGGGCATAGGGCAAGGGTAAAGGGTATAACTAAAGGCCATGCATATCAAGGGTCCAGAATGGAAGAGAAGCACAAGAATGGAAAGGAAGACTGCAGGGTCAATGGATATTGAAGCACAAGCAGATGTGCTGAACTGCTAAAATCTAACCTAACCTTGGTGAGTGCCTTCTAGTCTTCTGTTCTAGGACTTTTGTACTAGTGGCCTCTAACTAGGCAGTGATGCAAAAGTGAATCAAGCTAACCCTAGGGGCTATTGGATCACTTGTGAAAGCACTAAGGAAAAGAGGGGATGATCTGTGAAAGGGGTGATCCCTCAGATATGACTCTAAACCAGGGCTCAAGTGAGCAAGACTGGAGAATCCCAGCTTGCCTACCCTTGCCTTTATATATTATGGGATCCTGAGCATGGACCATGCTGACTAAGTACATGTGCTACCTAATCAGGGAATGCCCTAGACCCTGGGTTAATAGATAAG
>JBBPKN010001687.1:0-13263 GCA_038089275.1 Pulveroboletus cf. rosaemariae | reverse complement strand
TGGTCCTCTCAATGGCCAACATGGCGTACCTACAACGAGAGAATGGGTTGAAAATGGAGAGGAGGGCACGGATGAAGAGGGAGGAAGAGCCAGAGGATCTTGGGGATCGCAGTGCGTGGTTTGTCTATAACCTGTAGATCGTTTGCCTGTGTATACATCCAGCGCGTGTCCCGCGCATGATATACTTGCCCATCAGTGGTCGGCTATGCGTGAAATTCTATTGGTGCTGGTGTTTGGAACGGAGAATCGTGCCGAACCGCCCCAATATTATTGGCGCGGCGTCTACATGCCTTTGGTTCCTGAGCGCGATGGTTGGGTTACTCTGGTAATCTCGATAGAAGTTATCTTTTACTACAGTTTTTTTACGTCGTCTCGAGGGTTCTGGTACCGAGTCGTATGCAGCGCTATGGATCAAAGACACGGTGTGTACTTGTCTAAAGCTGTTGTCATCGAGAAGGGGCCGATTTCCAAGGGTCGGGTGAGAATGTGACGCAAGTGTTGGCAGGGATCATAGTTTGTTAAGACTCAGGAACGAGATCAAAAACAGGCGGTTTGTACCTGGCCGATACTCATGGAATGATTCCCAGCCGAAGAATGCTGGTACTCGTACTCACGATGTCTTCGGGCCCACGGATACTATGCTAAATCATGGCTGATGGTTAACCAACGATCACAATGTACTTGCCTAATTGCCTGCATTCCGCAGTGTGCTTGTCTCCCTTTAGCATGCACTGGGCTGGAAAAGGCAGTCTTTTGCGCATGGTTACAACCGCCGAGTCATTCAAGCAGGCGTTCATCCTCATATTACCTAGTGACGTACAAACCCGCTAGGCAAGAAATATCGAGCAACCAGCCACTCGATCTGACTCTGCGGGATGAACATCTGTGCGGGCTAGCCATCCCTGGATCAGAATGCCCCAATCACACGTGTGAAGCGATCACTGCGTAGCATCTTTGCAAGTGATGCAGTGCCGCTGTCGGCGTGTACCTTGCGAGCGCGACACATAGCTAGGTCACCGACCTCGTGTCTGGTACATACACCATCATGGGATATCGCTCGGAACCCAGTGTACTGCGAAACCCTACGAACCATATGTGTGGAGATCCTTGCAGGCGATCCGACTATCATGACTTTTGGTCGTCAGAGACGAGGGTCTCTCATTAGGACGTAAGACGCATTCGCATCCGACAGCCCAATATAATTCACGTCAACCTGTTATGGGAGTCTTCCTGGCTGTGGACACCTACACACTGTGGGGGATCAAATCGAGTGAAGCCCCTGGTGGCAAGATAGCGTGCGAGGGACAGAGCCGAATAGACCGTCGGATTTGTTTGCTGCGCTGGTCAGACGCAATTATCCGAGAATCGTGGCACGTACAGCATGCACATGGACGGATAAAGGGGGGCGAGAAATGGCGCCGACTTCGAGCCTCCGAAAGTTCTCGTCAGGGGCGACCGTCGCTCTTCTGAAGCTGTAAAGGTGGACTACCAGCTATTGCAAAGCAGGGGGGTGGGCGAACGGGGCAGGTGATGGGTCCGCCCGGCACTACCACACCGGGAGCTGGTGGCTTAAGTATGGGTGACCGCAGGTAGAGATACAGGAAACTCCCAATCGGCGCAGGAAGATGAGCGCCACGTGATCTCATGATAAAGCCGCCACCACAGGTTTTCTTATTCCGCTACTATGTGATGAATTCGGAGACGACAGGGTCGTGCAATGGTGTTACGGTGTAACTTTTCCCAAAGTGATGCCGATAAACGGGGATAATCAAGGACTTGTCGTAGTCGTGTGCAGCGCTCACTGGTCGATAGACTACGATTTTTTTTTCTCAGGATGTGGTGTAGTTTCATATAGGAACAGAGTGGGAGCAACGCTCAAGAAGCCACCGAGTGCTGCAGTGCCCACTCAAGAGTCAACTTATGATGGGATACGTCTTTCACTTTGAATGCGACTGCTTGAATCCAAGATACCAGTCTTAGAGAGGCTCCATGAGAGTCCGGCGGCTAACCCCCAAAAATTTCGTCGCACATGCCCCGCACTCCGAGCACTGTCACAAGCGGTGTTTGACGGGCTCAGGTACGCAGGCACTGACCGGTCTAGCTGCAAGTGGCCACTAAATAAACACTAAAAAAATCATCAGCGTGCTATTTGACGCGCGAGTAACTGATCCGTCATGTACAGGTTCATCGCAGCAACAAATTGCCTATACCTATCTGACGAGCCGGTGGTTGCGTTACTCCTGCCGAGGTGATGGGGGAGGCGAACAATCCGTCTCAAGGTTTTGCTGCCCCTTTCGGTTGACGGCTTTGCTGTCCTGTATATAACCAAATGTCGGTGCATATTACTATCTGCTCACTGTCATTCGGTACTTCCCTGACCCCAGCCAGTGTACAATGGACGTCGCCGAGGAATCGTACCATTCTTCATACTACACAAAAGACTCTAGCGAGCACAAGGCTGCAGAGGATGAATTGTCCCAAGCTGATTGCGCTGCGCTAGAGAGGGTTGTGTGGCGGAAGCTCGACACATGGGTCCTCCCACAGTGCACCATCTTCTTTTTACTCTCCCTCTTGGTGTGTCTCTGGATTCAGTTTCATGTTTCGTACCACAAGTGCAAACAAAGTGTAGGACAGGACAAATATTGGGAATGCGCGTATAGCTGGTATGCAAAAATCACTCAAGATGTCCAATTATCAGGTACGCCCGGTGACCTAGTTCATTCAACTCTTGGCTCATCGACTTATAGTATACTATGGCCCTTACGGTGACTTATATGTATGTGCACGTATGTTTATGAGACTCCGCTCATCATGCACCAGCCCATATATTGCAATCAACTTTCCAGCCACGTTGCTCCTAAAGGTAAGCCACAGCGCCTTCGGTGATGCAGCTAGCTATATCTCTCGACAACACAGCGTGTGGGACCTGACCTTATGCTTCCTTCCATGATCACACTGTGGGGTATTGTTGCCACTTCACAAGGTGAGTCACCCTCACCCCCATTTCGAAGTGAACGTTGCTCATATAAACTTGTTAAAGGGCTAGTTACCTCGTACTCCGGGTTGCTGGCATGTCGATTCTTCCTAGGGTTACTTGAAGGTTTGTATGTCCCGAGGTATCATTCTCTTAATTGACCCAACGGGCAGGCGGACTCTTTTCTGGAATCGTTCTCTATCTTTCTTGTTTCTATCCTCGGAGGAGATTGCAGATACGGTATGCATCGAGCCAGTGCCGTGGCACAACGTCCGACATTCTCTCTAGAATTGCAGGTTTCTTTGCGTCCTCGTCATTAGCGAGCGCTTTTTCTGGTTTGCTGGCTGCCGCTATCGACAAGATCCATAAGGGTGGTAAGCCTGGGTGGGCTTGGATATTTATTCTGGTACGTCATGGCATTAAGACATCGACTGGCTCGCCAAATGATGCTCGTCGATCTTGGCAGGAAGGGATATTTACCTTCGTGGTTGGCGTGATCTCATTTTTCTTCCTTCCACGCTCTCCTGATAGGGCCCGCTTCCTGACGGAGAACGAACGGACATATGTTATCTCTGCTCTGAAGCAGGCGGGTTCTGTATCGGAGGACGACGACAAGGACAACTTTAGCTGGACAGAGATCGTTAAATCGGCCAAGTCCCCGCACGTGTGGTTCCTCGGCGTCGCCCTCTTCTGCAATGGTAGCATACGATCCCGTGGTAGCTTACTTTGACTGATGACGTTATATAGGCACGATGCTACTTGGTCTGGCTTAGTGAGCTTGGTTTATCTTGGCCTCTCTCTAACCTGACATGCATGACGGTAGCTTCGAACCAACGATCGTCGCTAGTCTCGGGTACGCAGGCAACCGAGCCCAACTGATGAGCGTGCCTCCATTTGCGGTCTCCTTTGTCTGTGCGTATTTGAGCATGAATTCTTTGACGTTCGTTCATCTTATGCTGGATAGTGTCACTTATCTCGGCTGCCATATCGGATCGCTACCAATGGCGTGGATACACTGCAATATTCTTCTCTCTCCTGCAATTGATTGGTTTCATCATGTTCTATAGTATGTTGATGCCATCCGACCAAAAAAGTATGAATGACTGAAGTCTGCCCTTCAGCAAGTACATCGAAGGCCGTCCGCTATACATCAATTTTCTTCTCCATCAGCGGGTCAAATGGTGCGTCGCCCGCATTGATTACTTGGATAGCGAACAACAGCACTCCCCACGCTCGACGTGCGATGGCCGTGGCGGTGTCCTTCGTCACAACTCAATCTGGCGGTATACTCGCTACCTGGCTCCTCGGAGTATTGTCTCCTGCCCCCAACTACACGTCAGCAGCGATCACGTTCATTGCCATGTCTGTTGGTATGGTGGTCGTCTCACTAGTCAACTTGGTGTACCTATGGCACGAAAATAAATTGAAAGCGGAGAGAAGAACGAGGATGAAGAAGGAGGAAGAGCCGGATGACCTTGGAGACCGTAGTGCATGGTTCATATATAGCCTATAGACATACTGGCTGGTGTATAAATCCAAAGGATGTAGCATGGACGACGTTACTCTCTGATCAGGGATGCATATCTAGCATAAGAGCAATCGTTCTGGGCCATCTCATAGGACATGCGTCGTGGACGACCATGACAATCGCACCCCTCCTGTGAACACGCAGGTAGTGTCGGTGGCACTTGGAGCTCGGGAGGCAGGAGAACCTTACCCTCCCAGTTCGCGGCATAAGTTACTAGATCTAATCGAGCACCCACATACCTTTCGCCCACGACGGATTAGGAAGGAGTCGTAGAGTGCTTTTGGCAAAATGATGCTGACAAACGGGGGTTGTTCGATAGACCGGCGCTGCAGTTCTCTCAGGACGGTGGAGTTCTGATCGGAACCGAGTTGAAACAAACGAAGCAGCTGAGAGGTACCGTCTGACGGCAGTCATGGATAATGTGCTGTAAGACGCTGTGCACCTTCATATCCGACGACGTCAAGGAGAAGATAAGTCGCATGTAAATAATGGTGCAACAAGTAAAGTGATCGACGAACCTCACTGGCGTGACCAGCGTAAGTCCGGTAGATTCCAAGAAGGAAAGACTGTAGGACATGGACGAGTAATTACGGGTCAACTACAAGTACTGCGCAGGTGCCGCCGAACGTACTCAAATTTGATACCACAGATGGACCCAACCTCATTTACTGTTTTTCTCATTTTCCCACGTCACACCATATGTCCTCAAGTGACACTGATGCCGGGTGAATGACTGCATGGACAAGATCATGACTCCGTTTCATGAAGGTTTCAACAGAACCTAGTCCAGTATCCGCGAGAACTACGGAGGGTCGCCCTATCAAGTTTGGCTTATGAGCAATTTGTCCTCATTTCGATCTTCCTTAATGACCGCTTGCACCAGAAATAGTGACCTGATTTGACTTGGGAAAGATGCCATCGCAGGACTTTTGGTCTGCCGTGTAAGAGGATGTGCTCAGGAACAATGAGATCAAGTCACTAGCACGCGCATCTCCCTACCTCTGGTCCTCCGAGTCTAGCTGTGAGTAGTCATCAAAGTAATCATCAAGGTAAAACAGCAGAACGAAGAAGGTGCGAACAACGCACCCGGGGATGTAGCATCAATACGCTGACGATTGATCCTATAATTTTATCCGACGTGCAGATGACACATCTAGTGTACGTAGCAGGCTGACAACATCACCGTCTTGTATATAACCAGAGTGTGGGCCGCACTACCATCCGGGCCCCAAAATTTGACGCTTTGTTAACCTCCAGCTGGCATTCAATGGACAAGGCCGGAGAATTACACTATTCCGCTTCATATGATATAAGAGATCTCCATGAACTCAAGTCTGCGGAGGAAGAAGATTTATCACAAACAGACATTGGTGCGCTAGAGGGTGTTGTTTGGCGGAAGCTCGACACATGGCTCCTCCCATTATGCACCGGCGCTACTTTGCTCTCTCTCTTGGTATGTCTCCGGACTCGATCTCAGGTTTGATATCTCAAGTACATGCCGTGTAGGACAGGACAAATATCGCCAATGCACGTATAGCTGGTTTGCAGAAATCATTGGCGATATCTAATCATCAAGTATCCCCGGTGCTCTACATTGTTCTACTCTTGGCTAAATCATTCACAGTACTCCATGGCTGTTACCGTAACCTATCTGTATGTGCTCGAGTATTTATGATCCTCGGCTCATCGTGCGTCAGTTCATTCCTTGCAGTCAACCTTCCGTCTTCCTGGCTTTTGAAGGTGAATAATAACACCAATGATGTCTCAGCTAGTCATATCTCTCGACAACACAGCGTGTAGGACCCGACATTATGCTTCCGTCTATGATTACACTGTGGGGTGTGGTTTCCGCTTTACAAGGTGAGCAGGTGTCATACTCTTCTCGATAATGAATGTTGGCTCATGTGAACTTATTAAAGGGCTGGTGACTAACTATTCTGGATTACTGGCATGCCGTTTCTTCCTGGGTTTTTTTGAAGGTTTGGACATTCCAAGGCATCATTCTCTATGTTCACTGGTGGTCAGGTGGTCTCACTCCTGGTGTTATCCTTTATCTCTCTTGCTTCTATCCTCGGAAGAGGCTGCAAATAAGGTACGGATTAAATTAGCCTCGTAGTATTATCTGATATTTTTCTTAGGATTGCAGGTTTTACCGCGGTCGCATCGTTAGCGGGTGCTTTCTCTGGTTTGCTGGCTGCTGCTATCGACAAGGTTAATAAGGGTAGGCCCGGGTGGGCCTGGATATTCATCCTGGTGTGTTGTGGCATTGAGGGATAGACTGGCTCGCCAAATGATGCTCGTCGATCTTGGCAGGAAGGGATATTTACCTTCGTGTTTGGCGTGATCTCTTTTTTCTTCCTTCCACGTTCTCCTGATAAGGCCCGCTTTCTGACGGAGAAGGAACGGACATATGTTATCTCTGCTCTAAAACGGGCGGGTTCTGTATCGGAGGACGATGACAAGGATAGCTTTAGCTGGAGAGAGGTTGTTAGGTCGGCCAGGTCACCACACGTGTGGTTCCTTGCTATCGCCCTCTTCTTCTGCGGTAGTATACTCTTACGATCTCATGTGATGACCTACCTTGGCTGACAGTGGTCCTACTAGGTGCGATGCTGCTTGGTCTAGCTTAGTGAGCTCAAGTTATTGAAGTCTCTTCCTGGCTGACATATCTGATGATAGCTTCGAGCCAACCATCGTCGCTAGTCTCGGATACGCGGGTAACCGAGCTCAACTAATGAGTGTACCTCCATTTGCCGCAGCATTTGTCGGTGCGCATCTCGGCAGTGAATTCATGGACATTCACTTATCTTGTGCTGAATCATAGTGTCGCTTATCTCGTCCACTGTATCAGACCGATACCAGTGTCGTGGATACACTGTGATATTTTCTTCTCTTCTAGCGATGATCGGTTTCACCATGTTTTACGGTGCGTGGATGGCATCTAATCAAAAGAGGGCGAGGGTGATCTGACGGGTTCCTGCCCTTCAGCAAGCACGTCGAGGCACATCCGCTATGCATCGCTTTTCTTTTGCGTTTCTGGGGCATATTCTGCATCGCCTGCTTTGCATACATGGATGGTGAACAACAGTGCTCCACACGCCCGGCGTGCAACTGCTATAGCGATGGGCATAGCCATTGGTCAAATGGGTGGTATACTTTCTACCTGGCTCCTCGGAGTGCTGTCTCCGGCACCCAACTACACTGCAGCAGCGATCACGTTCATTTCCATGTCCGTTGGTTTGATGGTTCTCTCAATGGTCAACTTGGTGTACCTACGGCGCAAAAATGGGCTGAAGGCAGCGAGGAGGGAGAGGATGAACAAGGAAGAAGAGTTGGAGTGTCTTGGAGATCGTAGTGCGTGGTTCATATATAGCTTGTAGGGCGTCAGCTCGTGTATAAATCCGGAGTATGTAGCATGTATGATATTGCTCACTGATTGATGACGTATCAAGAACGCACACCCCCACAAGATGGCTTCTACATCACAATTTATGGATGTTCAACCATATGACGAGTGGAGAACTGTGATATACTGTCTCGGGGGTAGTGCATACCATGAGCCAAGATCTGGGCTTGTCATTGTACTAAATGGGCTCACTTATACCCATCAGGAATAATGGAAGTTAGAACTCAGTCGGGACAAAGAAACGACTATATTAGTACCTAATGGAAGTTAGGATTAGGTACTTGTCAGTGAGTGATACTGTAATATGTGATGAGCTCTTGCATACCTCAGTTGGGACAAAGAAACAACTGAGGATGCTGTGAAAGACTCAACATATTAAAGTAGAAAGGAGCTGTCATATGCTAATATGTTGAGTAGGCAATAGAAGATGATAGCTGTTATGGTGAAATGAAAAGCTGTAATGTATGGATGTCATTCTATAATCAACACTTCCCCTCAGCTGGAGTTCACCTGCTCAGCCAATCTGAGCAGCCCAACAAGGTGGTAATGCACATCTGCAGGCAGGCCTTTGGTGAAGATGTCAGCCACATTGGCAGCAGAAGGAATGTGCTCCAGAGTGATTTTCTTGTGGGCAATTTCATTACAAAGCCAGAAATAAGAAATGCAGATGTGACAAGTATGGGTGGACATCTCATCCATAGTCATAAGGATGTGAATAGTGGCAGTATTGTCAAGGTAAAGAAGTGTAGGAGTCAACAGCCCCAGGCTGAGTTCCACAAGCAGGTGGTGGACCCAGAGGATCTTGTGGCCAACATAAACAGCAGAGTAATACTCTGCTTTGGCTGTGGACAATGCTGTTGCTGTTTGTTTCTTTGCAGACCAAGAGAAAACACTGTGGTCAAGTATGAGAATGTAGCCAGATATGGAATGGGCATGATCTGGAAAGCTGGCATGGTCAGCATCAGAATAAGCATGAGGAGTAAGGAACCACACCACATCAGGACTGCCAAGGGTCAGGACAAAATCACAGGTGTGTTTGAGGTAGTGGAAGATGCACTTTACCACCATTCAATGGATATGCCCAGGATTTGCAGTGAACTGTGCAACCTGTTGCATGGCATGTGCAATGTCCAGGCAAGTTATGATGGTGCAGTGGTTAAGCACCTCTACAGCATTTTGATATGGCACATAATGCATGTCCACAAGCTTATTTGTGGTATTGGGAGAAAGTGTGTGCAATAAACACAGGCTGGCTTGTTCTGGTGTTATTATTGGATTGGCAGAGTTAAGTCTGTAGGTTTTAAGCATGGTGTCAATATACTGGCAATGGGATAAGAAAATGGTGCAGGCTAAGCAGTTTTGAATAACTTCAATATTTAAAAGGTAATGGATCTTTCCCTGATCCTTGAAGGAAATGTGTATGCTGAACTCATATTTAAAATGGGTCACCTTGGCCAGCAATGAGACATAGAGTCTAAGGTCATTAACATGAGATGTAATAGTGCAGATGCCAGATTTATAATGATGGATAAATACACAGGGGTCAGAAATGCAGACAGAAAAACCAAGATCAATGAGAATTGACTTTAGCTTGTGATACCAGAGGTGGCTGGACTGGTGCAAATCATAGAGTGCTTTTCTGAGGAGCCAGACATGCTGCTTGAGGCCATGTATGACAAATCCAGCAGGCTGATCTGGGGGCATGTTGCTATTAAGGAAAGCTGAGTTCACATTAATGGCTTGAATTTCCCAGTCAAATGCAGCAGCAATGGTACAGAGCAGATGGTTGTGTTGAAATTTTATTCTATTTATTTCATTTCTCTTCACTCTTCTTTTTCTCCTTTGTCATTCCTCTCTTTCCATCATCCTTTTAAGTGCAGACACTGCCATGTTGCACCTCAGTCTTCTGTTCATACAAAACTGAGGTGAGGCCACTATACATTCATTACATTCATTAACTGAACAGTACCTACAAGGTCCCCTTGTATATAGGTTAGTTTAGAAGAATGTTCTCAGTCTTTTGTTCATATGAAACTGAGGTCCCCTTGTGTATAGTGTGATATTCTCTGCATTGTACCTCTCAAAAGGTTATGAGCCCTGCAAGCCCCATTCCTTCCATTTCAGCTGCAGGCCCCTCCTCATCCCCATTCACCAATTTATCAACTATCTCCAAGCATACCACACAGGCATCTAGCCACCTGTATGATGTTCCATCTCTCAACAATAATGGTGCAAATTTTCAGACATGGAAATTCTGCATTCAAACCATTCTAGATGTCAGAGGCCTCTGGAGAGTTGTTAGTGGTGAAGAAAGCAAACCAGAAATGGTAACATGTCCTATCAAATGCCTAGAGTGGCTTGAGAAGGACAAGGAGGCCTGTGCACAAATCACACTTACCTTAAAAAATGAACCCCTCAGTGGGGTACTTTATGCTGCAATAGCACAGATAGCCTGGCAAAAGCTGAGTGAGCACTACGAAGGAAGAGGAAAACAGTCAATTGCTTACCTGATCAACAAACTATTTCACAGTAACCTGTTGGATGACTCTCCTATGGAGACACAGTTAAACTTGATGCAACAAAAAGCCAACATACTGACTACTTTTGATCAACCTCTTGACAACTCCCTCATTGCTGTAGCCATGGTAATCTCCTTACCACCTTCCTACTTGACACTTCACACCATCCTCATGTCCACCAGTGACAAGCTATCAACAGACTGTGTCATTGCCCAGGTTCTCATTGAAGAATGAACCCAAAAGTCTGCAAAACAAGCTATGTTATTGGTCAAGACCACAACAAAAACTAAGGCAAAGGATAATGAGGCTAAGAAGCAGAGAAAGAAGTGAAAAGAAAAATGCTTTTACTGTGATCAACCAGGCCATTTTGTGGCAAAGTGCCAAAAGAAGAAGACCAACAAGGCAAATAAGGATTCCAGAGCCAAGGCAAATGAAAAACCTAAGGAAGGAGGTAGTGAGCTAACAGCTTGGATTGCTCAAATGGCTGCAAGTGACTTTTCACCTCCTCTTTGACTCTTCATGGCACATAAAGATGTTCAAGCTTTTTGAAAGGATTGGATCATTGATTCTGGGGCATCTGCCCACATGAGCTTGCAGTGAAATTGGTTTAAGACCTACTGTTCTTTTAGCTCCCCCCAATCTGTCATCATTGGTAATGAATCTTCCATTTATGCATTTGGTGTTGGGTGTATTGATCTTGACCTGCAACTTGAAAATGGTCAAGTTAGTAAGATGATACTTTGTGATGTGTTCTATGTACCTGCCTTGAATAGCAACCTCATGTCCATTTTGTGCCTTGCCAAGCATGGAATACAAGTGATCTTCAATGACACAACCTGCTACATCAAAGATGGAGACCAGGCTGTAGGTATAGGACACAAACATAACTCACTTTACATGCTTAAAGCACTCAACTGCATCAAGAACCAAAAAGCCTACATCATGCACTTTCCCTTGCATTTATCTGACCCAAATTACCCTCCATTTGCTTATGTATCTTGCTTTGAAGTGTCCAAGGCTAGCCTTGACACCTGGCACCATTGATTTGGCCATGTGTACCCTAGTGCAGTCCTCAACCTGTACCAAAAAGATATGATTATAGGAATGGATATCAATAAGCAAGAGGAGCATACTAATTGTTGCAAACCTTGCCTTGATGGAAAGCAGCATCATGCTGTTATCCCTACCAAATCAGACACAAAATTGCCTTGAGTCCTTTACTAGACATATTCAGATATTTGCAGACCAATGGAGATGACATCTCACACTGGACACCACTACTTTATTACTTTTATAGATGGCTACTCACATCAATTAGTGGTCAAGCTGATAAAATTCAAAGCTGAAGCCCTTACCTTGACAAAGGAGTACTTCCATTGGGCAGAAGCTGAAACTGGCAAGCAAGCTAATCTCCTTTGCACCAATGGAGGTGGGAAATACATGTCAAGGGATTTTCAGATGTATCTGAAGGATAAGGGAATGCATTATGAAACAACAAATGCTTATACCCCCCAGGAGAATGGAGTGGCTGAGTGCATGAACTGCACCATAGTGGAAACAGCTTGTGCCATGTTAAGTGATGCATGCCTGCCAAATCATTTTTGATCAGATGCTATACTATATGCAATGCACCTTCTAAACTGTCTTCCAATGTGTGCACTCAAAGATGACCTGACCCTGCATGAGGCCTTTACTGGCAACAAACCATTGGTTGGATATATTCATGTCTTTGGTTGCAAGGCACATGTCCATGTACTGGATGCAAAATGGCACAAACTTGATCCTAAATTGATCAATTGTATTTTTCTGGGTTTTGTGTCAAACTGTAAAGCTTTTGTATGCATGGAACATTAAAACAGCCAGATTATTGAGTCATGCAATGTCATTTTTGATGAGAGAAATGCACCAGAAACCAATTGTGTTACATTTGATGCATCTGACCTGCAAGCAAGGGAGGAAAGTGGCTCTGCTTCAACTCATTACCTCATCCCAGCAGTTGATGAAGGTGATGCACCTGAAATGTTCTCTGAAGTTGCAACCAAGCAGACCAATGATACTGCCAAAGAAGTTGACAATACTGGAGGGTTGACGACAATAAAAGGTAAGGCTAAGAAAAGAAGTGATTAGCAATGATCATGTGAGATCAGCACACTATGAGAAGGACCATCAAGTACATCTGTGCACTCAAGGCAAAGCCAGAGGGATGAACCTACTGTGCCCTCCAATAGTCCAATGCCTCCATAGTCCAAATGTGCCTCCAAAACCTTAACACTGGCATTCCCATATCTGGTCCCTATTCTAACACCTGAGTTGTGCAGGTCACAGTAAGTCCATTAACCATCAAGGTGAGATAATAATGATCGTTTCCTGGTAAACCCACACTGCAGGGAAAAGAGTCAGATAAATGACCACCAGCCAGAAACTGCTCAAAACCATTCACCTATGCCAGCTAAGACTGATAACAATGCAATGTGTGACCCAGTACACCTAGAGGAAGGAACTCCCATGGTCCACAAGATGTCACACCCAAGTTCTGATGAGCTGCTTACATACCATGAAGCCATAAACTGCCCAGATGGCAAGTTATTGTGTGCTGCAATGGAAGCTGAATTGAAAGCTTTTGAGGATATTGGCCTGTATAAAGAAGTTGATCAACCACCTGACCACAAGATTGTTGACTCAAAATGGGTCTTCAAAATCAAATGTGGACCAAGTGGTGAGATTGAGTGATACAAGGCCCAACTAGTGGCAAAAGGGTATATGCAGGAATATGGGCTATACTACCTTGATACTTTCACACTGGTCACTAAGTTTGCCACCATATGGTCCCTCCTAG